>RCHF01000884.1:0-31061 GCA_003987895.1 Neonothopanus nambi
CATCGCCTTAGTTTAACTCACGATGGCTTCGATTCCCCTGTTTCGCTATCAGATCTCGACGTGTCACAGTTGCGGAACCTCAAGCTGCTCCATATCTATACAAGGCCTGCTTATCCAAACCATGGCTCACTAGACTTCCACAAATTCACTGTGCCGCCCACACTTTCAGCTCTTCTCATTGAATGGCAGCAGGGTTTTGGGTTTCCAGTCTCAGAGGAGGACGTCAGGGATAAAGTTGTCGATCCTCATGTGCTGTTTGTGTGCACTGGTGACGCGGAAACATTTGGAATCACCAAGGACCTCCTTCTCTGCAACGGTTGGAGCACAGACGATCTCTGTAAGTGGAGACTGAAGCTGCTCTGTGTAGACTTTTGGTATCCACAAGACCTTGACATGCTCTGGATAAAAGGACATCAACGTGTAGTGGCTCGACACGAATGGGAGGAGAGGCACAGAAACACCTTTGATCCAATGGGGCCATTGGTGGTGCTGTGACTCGCAAACCTCTCTTTATTTTTCTTTTTTTCTTTTTCTTCATTTCTCTTTCTTTTCTTTTTTCTTCTTAATATCACGAACTTAGGATAGCTCTTGCTTTCTATATCACCACAAATATAAGTTGTTACTACTGTTTAATCAAATATTGCTTTTAAGTCTTGCATGTATCTGTGCCATCTTCAGGCAATGTGGTGTGAATTGATGCATAGAGGGCAAAAAGAAAGGGGTAGACGGTCGTTTGACGCATCATATGTATTCGTAGTATTTTTTATGCAAGAGAATAAACAGATGCATGTAGATATGCTCAACCGATGTGTCAGACAATATGTATCGTGTAACGGGTAGCGTGTGGGATGAGGGGCAAAGCGCAGTATGAAGTACACTCAAGACATCGAAATTTTGGTTCGGTACATCTGGTTGGCCAAGATGGGACGATATGAAAATTGACCTGGAAGAAATAGAACATGAGACTTGCATTGTCAGTCATTGGAATGAAAGAAATTACTTTGTGTCTGTAACACGACTTCGAGCTTCAAGCAAGACTGGTGTCTTCGCCGTGACCCCCATAACTGTCCCTAGGAGACGATGAAGATTCGGTGACGTGTTCCTCTCCGTCCGAGACTTCGCTGGGCGAGGGTGGTGGCTCGCTTGCCGTTTCATCTTCGTCGAACGCGTCGCGCGTCGTCGTGTCGATGTCTTCGGCACTCTCTTCTTCAGCTCTCTGGCCCTCCGTCTTCCTCATAGCACGGCCGTTGACCAGAGTTCTCTCTCGTACTACGTTCTGACTCAGTACGTCAAGCTCGATCTTCAAAGTGTAGCTATCTCCGTTGACAGAAGCACCGTCGTCTGTGTGGGGAGTGTCATCTGGAATTTTTGGGTTGCATTCTCCACGTTCAGTCGTCTGATCATTGTGATTCATATCAGCTTCTACAGCACAGTCCAGGATGTCAGGGAAAGTTTGTATGCAGTATTCAAGTTGTCCGTACCCGAATTATTATCTTTTGCTGGAGGGTCGATTAGGTGTTTAAGCTGGTAGCGGGCTAGTTCATTCCAAGACGATGGGTAAGACGACATGACGAAGGTGAAAAGATGAAAGATAACATACCTGAAAATGCATAAAAAAGTACATTGAGGTTCGTGAATTGGGTGAAAATATAAGGGAAGTGCCGATAGAATACATTCAGCATTTGAATTATTGTCTCATGTGATCTGGCCCGTGCGCGGTATGTCTGTATTTGGTTCCAGCGTCTACTACCTGCGCTTACCTTCCACATTTTTCGTCTTCACTATCTCATTTCTTCTAAGTAATGTATGTCGAGTGGTAGATGTAACAAATGGTCAATAAATAGTGCAGCGGTTAGCTGACTTAAATCTAAAGATACCTGATTGAGAAAAAAAAGACGTTAGGACTCGTACCTGCCATGCAATGCACTGGCCCTCACCTCCGTAATAATAGTATTCATTATCTTCATGATAGTGCTCCTCCTCTTCCTGTTCAGTGTTGTATTCTTCACCATAGGTTTGTCCTTCCTCCTGGTAGTGTTCTTCATCTTCATATTCATTGTAGTTATTATCAGCCTGAGGCTCCAATTCAGGTTCTTGTTCCTGGTATTCAGCATCTTCATGTTCATAGCAAGATTCTTCATTGTCTTCATCTATCCCTTGTAGCTGATTGTCCTGGTAGGAGTATACAGCATCATCATTTTGGTCATGCAAAGTATCCATTGGTTCAGTATCCTGTTCAACTGAAGGTTCTAACCCAATATCTTGCTCAGAATTGTTAGAAATGTGATGGTCACTATTGTTGTCGTCATCCCAGAGGCCATATGGATCAAGATCCCAGCGATAGTATCCGTCAGAATCATAGTCGTCGTCATACATGAGAGCTGGAGGAGTTGAATGAGGGGTCTTGTTGCAGACTCGGATGTGAGTAGTAAGCGCGGCGGTAGATACCGGCAATTCGGTGTTTTTGAGCCGATGCAGGAGCTGCCGAGGATGATCATGTGACTTAGTGTGGATGACGCGGCCGTTGTCTTCATTGTCAACGCTGACTGCGTTCCTCGTCAATCCTCTTCTTTTGTTCGTCTGAATTTGCGAGTTGAGTGTATGATAAGTGGTAGGGGGTTGACGAGGCCCAGGTGGAGAATATAGAGAAGCCGGATTAAGTATGTTGGGTATATTATGTGAGTCTGACAGCGGTTTCCATCGATCTTCATCCCCCACTTTTGGTTGTTTAGCCAAGCTTGTTCCTCTAGCTGATGAACGACAGGTTATTCTCATGGGTGACGAGGATGTGGAAGATTGTGGCAACATGGAAGTATCATGGGCTTGGCTGGATGGTAGGTTTTTATACAGTCTTTTCTTTTCCAATAGGACTAATTCTTCCGTCAATCCTGCTTCTGTAGCTTTCATTGTTTGAGGTCTCCAATCCATGGGCCTATCTCTTGTATGTTGTGTGCTTTGGTTATGACGATGACGACGACGTATTTGATTGGTGTCCTGGCAATCTCGATGGAAGGATGGACCTATTGGTGGAGAACTGAAAGATGGTGTCTGGGACATGGAAGGATTCCGTAGAAATCTATAAGCAGGTATGTTGATCTCACTCTGTGTGGACGGAATTGGGGCTGATATTTGTTTATCCACTCTTACGGCCTTGGATTGCACAGTATCGACATTTTGTGCTGAAAGCTTCAAGTTTCGCCCTTTGACACTCAGGTCTTGATTCAAAACATTCGCTATCACCTGAGACCTTCGAGCAGGTGTATCTGAGGAGTTTGGAGATCGGGGTGGCAATTTCATCGACTTGTTAGCGCAATGATGAGTGATAGATGAACGGTCGGGCACAGTTTTGGATGAAGGGTTCAGACCATCCTTCCGAGGTATGTTGTATGTTTTATGTGAATGCAAAGATGACAGTTGATGACTTTCATTCGTATTATCTACAGCATCTTGATTATAACAATTAACGACGGCGTTATTCAATGAACTGTAGGACCTGGAAGCGAGCAAGGGCTCTGTAGAAACTCTGTCTTTTACATTTGAACGTGTCGGCGGCGCTGGTTGCGCACTCGTGTCTCTAGCGGATAAAGGTTTCGACGAGAGTAGTGGTTTTTGCCGTTTGGATGTACTTTCCATAGTATTTCGATCACAGAAAATGATGTCGGCGCCCTTTGTTGAATTACGAGACCTGGAGCTGGGTGAGGAATTGAAACACATACGACCATCAACTTCAATGTGCAAATCCGGCTTAGTTAACGATGGCTTCTTTTCGATAAGCACAGACGACTTCAGGAACCGTGGCGTAGAATTGCAGGTGATATGTGAATGATTGAGCATAGTTTTGGAAGTATTACTGTGGTGATGTGTAAGGGGTCCAACAGGTATGTTTTCTTTAACTTTCTGACCTTCTATGTGCACTAAGGCATCCGTAGGCTGCCAAGCGGAAGTTCTCAGCATGCGAGTCTCGTGGCTCAAGCAATCCAAGGGTACAGGAGGTGAAATAGGTTGACGCGAAGAAACGGAGGGTGTAGCTTCGCTAATTCGATGTCGGCGGCAGATTGTACACGAACAAGATGGAGAGGACTCCCTTAAACGTTCTTGAGAAGGATTTTTGAATGGTACATTGTTTTTGACTTGTTGACTCTCTTCGTGTAACATATATTTGATGGAAGACACATTGGGCACATGGGTTATTGTAGTAAGCTGGTGCGAGGATGTATGCGATGGAGCACGTTGCTGTGAGGTAGGAGGTATCATCGACTGGGGTTGGGAATTGTGAGATCTGTGCGCATTCAGATGTGACGTGGTGGACAACAGCGGGTCTTTATGTGTAAGATTCATTAATGAGGTACGTGTGCTCTACGTTGTTTTTGACTTGTTGACTCTCTTTGTGTAACATATATTTGATGGAAGACACATTGGGCACATGGGTTATTGTAGTAAGCTGGTGCGAGGATGTATGCGATGGAGCACGTTGCTGTGAGGTAGGAGGTATCATCGACTGGGGTTGGGAATTGTGAGATCCATGCACATTCAGATGTGACGTGGTGGACAACAGCGGGTCTTTATGTGTAAGATTCATTAATGAGGTATGTGTGCTCCTGCTCCACTGAATTTCTGTCTGACTGTTATTAATTATATCCATAGGCAAGCACTGTCTATTCACTCAAGGACCATGGTAATCAAGATTTGCGCTTGTCATTCTTTTTGGGGCTGAAGATAATAGTGACATGGCATTTCGACATGGGGAATTTGCATGAAGGATGGGGTCTACTCGCTGAAGGGTGCCGCAAAGAGATTGGGATGTATTGGAGTTGCATGAAAGGATGTGCGGATGAGGTCAATGTTGGTAATTCACTGAGCTGTTATCTATTTGACTCTGGCTGACAAGTCCTCTATGTTCCACAGGATTACTCCATACTCGTTGGCTGGTGCTAGAGGATATTTGAGAAGGCGACGAGGATACAATGGAAGAAGGATAAGGGTTCCGTTTCGAGGTTGAGATGATCCCAAGGGTGGTACGAATATCTGGACGCTGAGAGATTTTGTATAGCATTGTAAGTTCATGTTGATTTTCCTTGGAGTTCAATGCCTGTCTAATGCGATCATGCTGGTTTCGAGGGTCTTCTTCAGCCAAGAGTATCAATTTTCAAATCCATTCATACTTCCATGACATATTGCCCGAAATTCCAAGTCTCATGAGTAACATCTGACTCGCTAAGGCTAGGGCATCGAGTTGGTCCTCCAAGGTTATTTCTTTGGCATCAAGGTTGAGTGTTGTGTCCTCGTTGTGTGGTGAGTGTATTTGATAAATTGGCATAGATTGTCTGATTGAAGCTGAGGCCATAGGATTATGATGATGTGACATGATGCGGAGTGAACATGTAGTTTCAAGTGGTGTATTAACAGACAGTTTATATGTGATTCGTTGACTGAGGAGTATAGTAGTTTGATGGATCAATGGGCGTAAGGGGTATGTATGATTGATTGTGGGAATGGGTGAGTCTTCAACAAGGAAATAAGGTGGTAAGCAAGTAAATGTCGGTATGGGAGTGCCGTCGATGTGAACACAGAGTAGAGTAGGTTCTTTAAACAACGTAGGAGTTGGTATGGGGTTTTCGTCAACTAGTACGGAGTATGCGGTGATGGTAAGTGTAGCTGTTAACCAGGGGTGTATAAGTAGCCTAGTTATTATGTTAAGGCCCAGTCAGATTTGAGCAGACAGGGGTACGCGTGGTGATTAAGACTACACGCTAGTTGTGAGTTAAAGAGGTATTGATGTCCTGGAAAAGCATCAGGTAAGGTGTTGAGGGTTGTCCTGGGAAAGCGTCAGGTAAAGTTGTGTGATTGATCCTGGAAAAGCATCAGGGTGCAAGTTAATCTTCTGGAATTGTGCTTCAGATGAGATCCAATAAGGTTCTGACAGGGTTGGGGTTCAATTTGACAAAATAACTAGGCTAGTTTACATCCAGGTAAACTACTGTTTATATACTGAAGGTGTGGGAATAAAAAGGTAAAAATGCGGACAAGCTTAGTAAGAAAAGTACTGATTGGTAAGCAAAGAGTAGATTGGTAAGCAAATGAATGAATTGGTAAGCAAGGAATGGATTTGTAAGCAGAAAAGCGGATTTGTAAGTAAAGAAAGAATTAGCAATAGAGAATTAGTTAGAAAAGTAAATGTGTCAGAAAAAATTAGTAAGTACCCCCCTGTAAAGTGTCCAGTTCCTAACACCAAGTTCCGATTGTGGTAGACTCAGACGAACAATTTCTGACTCGCTCATACACTTGATCTTGATACTTGTGTTCTTGATACTACTTGATACTATCCGTTGTCGTTATGTATGTCCAGCAATGTACAATCTTGATACTTATTTGCAAGGTTCATTCTTGATACTTGATACTTGATACTTGATAGTACATGCTATGTATGTCTTACAATGTATTTCGTTTTGTGTACCATTGAAAGCAGCAAATGTAAACCCCTAATGGACTTATCGAAATCCAAGTACAGATCATCAGGTGACTCACCTTTTCTCATATTCTTCTTACAACCACCAGGAACGTCCGCGATGGCTATAACCTCAAGATGCTGGCAGAGAAACGAACATGAACCGAACTTGGGATATTACTATGCACGGTGAGTGATACTTTGCTGTTCTATATTCGTATACTTTGACGACTCTGTACCTTCACAGACAAAGGCAAGCTGTAAGGCTTCTGAGTACACTCACCAGCGTCAGTGTAAGTCCTTCTTCACTACATCTACTGTTTCAATCAAGCTATTTGAAGACTAATACTACCCTGGTACAGAGACAACTACACATAGCGGCACCTTCACGATCCATTTTCGTTGGAGCTGGTGTCGATATGTACCGCACAGTGATTTCTGATGTATGGTCTATTTCTCAATTTCAAATTCTTGGTCAACATTATCGTCCTTTCCCCTGTTGAGTGTGTGAGCATATGTCCCTGGGTGACTGGCCTGAGTATTTGCTGTTGATATTTCTTTCAGTGAGATTGCAAGCAATAGGAGGAGGAGTACGACTGACTATGGGATCGAACACAGTATCCAGGAGATTTTGAGGTTGCCCGCTGCACATCGGTGGCCTAGCCTGTATGGCGGTAGCAATAACCACCATATGGTCATGTGTGCCTGTACTGTCAGGATCAATATTCACACCTCCCTTGGACCAACGTTTTCCAACTTCGATCCCACCCTCACTATGCCTTCACACTACAGCCCGACCTGCCACCCCAAACTTTTTGGTTCGAATGACAGCAGGAGGTTCTACAACGTCTATAAGGGGGACTCTCCAGGATGTTATACTGACTGGTATGTTCTTGCAAGCCTACTGTGTTATTTGTCACTTATCTTTTATCAAGGGCCAAAGCTAGCGTTCGAGTCACCAGATACCCAGGAAACTCACACAAGCGTTATTCCTCTTATGAGGAAGCATTGGCAGGATGGATTTCCTTCTGCCACTCCAACCATGTTCATCCAGAGGATTTTGTGGACAGCTCGGAGTATGAGGGGTACTCAGAGGTCACTCCTCCCCGACCTGTCACCCCACCTCCATCGCAGCACAAGACTAAAGCCTATGGCACCAAGCTCGATACCACTCCTGGGCCTTCTTCGTCCCCTCAACGTGGAAATGTTTCAGTCGCCTCACGAGCTGGTCGTGCATTTTTTGGATCTCACTCTCCCAAGCACCTGGTGAACCCCCCTGCCCAAAAAACTCATTGGGTGGTTGTTGCGGGTGTAGAAACCGGTATCATGAATTTGTCAGTACCGTTTCCCTGCAGCTTAATAAGAAACTACTAACAAACTTGGCCAGTGCCACCCTCAACGATGTCCTGAGGGAAAGTCGCATGCATGGTGTTGATGTAGTCACCAAGGAGGTAGATGACATTGAAGAGGCTGAGGAATTTTTTGCCCGCTTGAGTCTGGCATCAGAGGCGGAAACTGCAGACCTCGAGGATGTATGATGTAGTACCTTCACGCAATTTTTTATTTTTGTTTTTCTTATTTGCTATATGAGAGACTTTTCATGCGACACAATATGTGTTGGAAAAAAAATAATTCAACCAAAAAAGCATTGCGACCATACAATTACGCTACATACGGCCACAGGACGCTACTGACTACCACTCAGAATCTTGAGCTGACAACACAAAGCTGGGTGGATGCATGTGGTCTTGGGCAATATGGCGCAAGTCAAGCAGCTTTGAAATGACTGCGTTGACGTCGGATAGCTCGTCGTCAGCGTTGTATAAATGACGCTCCAGCTCAATCTCCTCTGCTTTGAGTCTGCGCATTGTGTCCTTCACCTCCCGAATACTATGCTGTTCCAAAGTGTCAAAAAATAAATTTTGTGTGTTGATAGCATTTGCATGGTTAACACTGTTGTATGTGTTGAACAACTCTGTATTATGTGTTGAGCAACTTTGTGTTGTATGTTGAGCAACTCTGTATTGCATGTCGAACAACTTTGTTAAGTGTGTCAAATGACTCTGTCATGCATATCAACAGTTTCTCAACACACACAACAGAGTCACACAACACACAATATGGAGTTGTGCAACACATAATATGAAGTCACATGTGCAATATGGAGTTGCGCGACACACAGTATGGAGTTGCTCAACACACAATACAGAGTTGTTCAACACAGACAACAGTGTTATCATGCAAATGACAGTTACTCAACACACAAGACAGAGTTGTTTGACATGCAACACAGAGTCGCTCGACACACAAGATAGTTGCTCAATACATACTACAGAGTTGTTCAACACACACATCAGTGTTATTCATACAAATGCTGTTGATACACACAACTTTACTTTTGACAGTATGACCTTCATAATAGGTTCAACACACAAAGTATGATTGTTCAACACACAAGATGGAATTGTTCAACACACAGTGCTGGTGATGGTATCAACACACAAAATTTATTTTTTGACACTTTGGAACAGCATACGAATACACTTTTCAATCCCGCAACGCTCCGCGTAACAGGTGTTCAGGTGATTTTCTACCATGGCACTGGTAAACGTTGGAGGTGGGTCATGGTTCGCCATAGCCACAGCCATGCAACGGTGATCTAATGAGACAGGTGTTAGAGGGGTTTTCGAGAAGGAACGTTACACATACACTGTATGCGAGCCCACTCCTCAGTTTCCATATCATCAAGGGAAGTATCTCTGCCTTCTGCACCTTCCCAAGTCAGGCCTAAGCTGTAAAAATTGGAGCGTAACATGTCCTGAGCACCAATCCAGCGGTTGACATGGCCAAGAGAGGCGGAACTGAATATAGCCTGAGGGTTGGTTCCCCAGGTGTTACCCGCCGGGGCATTGTTGCTCTGAGTTGGGGACTCTGGCTGTTGCTCAGTCTGAGTCTGTGGCTCATTCGGCAGGGTAGGAACTTGATGAGTCGAGCTGCTCATGTTGACTAGATGATGGTATGGGGATGAGTTTGAAAAGCTTACTCATTGCACATACAGATACTACATTTGAAATTGCGTCGTATAATGCATAGTACTCTGATTCAAGTCTGGCGTATCTGAAATCAAAACAGGACCATGCATGTTTGGAATAATTTGAATATTTTGAACATTTGTCTTCAGCACCGCTCTGGAAAAAGTACACTACCAGACCCTGCGCATCAGCGAAATCCACTATACTTCTCTTTCCGCCACACCAATGGATACTCTGAACGTTCCAGCCTCTCCTCCAGACGCTGATAACGACGTTGCGACGGTCAGAGCCAGTAAAGAACACGTCCCCAACGACACGGTACCCGCAGCCTCGTTGGAAGAAACTCCACCCTCGCCAGGCTCATCAGAGCTGCCTTCAGCAGAGGAGGTCCCTGCTCCACTTGTAGCAGATTCTCGAACACACGCCTGCAACTCGTCGGAGTCGAAGAAAACAGCACCTGTGAAGAAAAAACGTGGTAACCAAGGGAATTTTGCTGGAGAGCAGCTGGATTTTTTGAACACTCAGCTGCCAGAGTATTTCAACCAGGACAGCAAGGCCCAGAAGAGTATCTGGTTGATGAATTTTCGAAAGGAGTGGTTTGAGAAATACCCATGGCACAATGTGGGAATACCTGAAGAATTCAAAATTCTGGACGAGGATGCTGATACACCCACCATGGTCACTGTGAATGGAGTCGAGGAGCAGAGACCGCTGACGGAGGTGGAGCGAGAGGAGCTGAAACGCAGGTGTGATGAGCGTCGTGCTCACATTGTCCAGGAGGGCCAGGAGGTCAGTAGTATCATATGACCAGTTTATACTATACATCAACGCTGACAATATTTTCGTTCCTAGCAATTGAAGGCATGGTTTCATCGAAGGAAACAGAGTCACAAGTCAGGCCTACCTTCCAAGGGACTTCAGGGCCTGTCACAGATCTTGAAGCAGCTTCGAAATGTTGGCAGGCCACCTCGCGTCATGGAGGATCACAAATTCTATATGGCACACCCGGATTTCAACGATAAATGTCAGGAGGAATATAAGAAGCAATGGCAGATCGCGAACCTACCAGCTGGACAGCGATTATCGTTCCAATGCTCAGTGGCAGAGAAGTTGTTTGCCACTGAGAGCGATGAGGTCAAGGCGAAGATTAGATCAGAAAATTTAGCGGCGTACAACAAGAGAATGGCGGCATACAAGATGTTGTTGAAAGGCGAGGGTTTCGATGTTGAGGACAAATACGGGGAGGAAGAGATTGAATGTAATGAGATCAACCAGATGGCCCGAGATGCGTGAGTACATTCTTGACGTCACCGTGGCAATACAACTCTGTTTCTGACCTACCTTCATCAACTATAACACAGGTGTCGACGAAATGTCACGCGCTTTATGCAGCCAATCCTCGATGCCGTACGCAAAGAGACTGGACTGCATCTGAGTCTATTGGCAGGGGCTCCACCTGAAGAAAACAGAGAAGACTTTACTCTAATAACGTATGTGCTATTTCAGTTCGTAGTGGTGTTTCTTGAGAATACTGACACTGGTTGTGTGTTAGGGTCAGCTCCAGGACAACGTGGGGCACAGCAGGGAAGAAGTTTGAAGTGTGGGGCGGGTCCATCTTCAAGGAAAACATTATACGTTTATTCATGATATATCTGCTGGCAACCAAAGAAGGTACATGTTTCCTGAGTCATTTTCGAAGATATTACTCACTTGAACATTTTAGCTGGAGCTAATCTTCAACCATCTGGATCTAATTCACTTCCAAGTCAAACCTCTTCCTTGTCATCGAACGCCGTGTCTTCGCAAGTAAAAGCTTTGGATGATATGCCATTCGTCCTGGATGAGGAAAGGAGCATTGTTGAAGGTGACAAGAAAGGAGGAGAGAAGGATCGTGGAGATGATGAGAAAGGAGGGGAGAAGGATTGTGGAGATGACGAGGATACAGGCGGGAAGGACAATGAGAGTGACAAGGACACCGGGGAAAAGGATAGTGAGGCTGATGAAGTCACTGGAGAGAAGGACGATACCGAATCTGATTGCAATGCCAATGAGGGTAGCCCACCACGCACTCGTTTGCCAACGCTTCCTGCGGGATACCAGCTGCACGACGAGACTTTGAAACAACTGGAAATGATGGAGGAGAATGAGCGTCGAGATACACTGGCCTGGTTGGTGAGGCTGGCGAGGTCGAAGAGCATCCACTTCAACATCGAGAACAACAAATTGAAAAATAAATGGCTTTTGTCGAGTGTGTTTGGTGGTATGTCCTTGTCAGATATATTGGGGTTTCCAAAGGCTACACCACCCGCACCACCAAAACCTCATCCAAA
Organism: Neonothopanus nambi; assembly: GCA_003987895.1. NCBI lineage: Eukaryota > Fungi > Basidiomycota > Agaricomycetes > Agaricales > Omphalotaceae > Neonothopanus > Neonothopanus nambi. The sequence continues at coordinate 11,808 of RCHF01000884.1, forward strand.
ACCGAAGCAAAAGCCTCGTCAGGAAGAAAGCACCACTCGCTGTACTACGCGAGCCAGTTTACGAGCCCAACGTACATCAAAAGATTCATCCGACACTGGGGTGGATTCTTCCACTACTTCTGACCCTGCTGCTTCTGTGGACAATGCTGTGGCGCCCCCTACACCGTCTGACGTGAACATCGACCCACCGGCTGCTTCCGATAACACTGTTGCACCCCCTACATCGTCTGACGTGAACATTGATCCTGCTCCTGCTGCTGATAATACTGCTGCCCCCCCTACGTCGTGTGACGTGAATAGCGATCCTCCTCTTGCTGCTGATAACACTGTTGCGCCGCCTACCTCTCCTGACATGATTATCGACCGTCCCGCTTCTGCCGATGCTAGCAGTGAAGCGGTGACCTCCTCTGACATGACTATCGAATCTCCCACCTCCCCGAAGGCTGGCGTTGGACTGCCTACCCCCCATGACATGCATCTCGACATTCTAGCATCAGCTGATGATGACGTTGAGCCCTTGACATCCCCCAACATGGCTGCTGGAGCGCCTGTCTCCGTGGGAGGTGCTTTGACTCATCCTATGGCCCCTACGACGGTTGCTGGACCTGTAACGATGCTAATTGCCAAGGACGCTAGATCTCATTGGCCTCGCTGGGTTTCAAATGCATACGAATATCTAACTAATTACGAGGGAGCAGGAAGCGCTGATTGGGTGAGACTCGTGAATAGTTGGGTATTGTTGGAGGAAAAAGGGTACGGCTTTCGAAATCCTAACAGTGTGGTATGTTTATATGCTTTTATTGGAAATATATAAACTAATGTACATTTTCATGGTAGCGTGCCTGTTTCAAGAAGGTTGGTCGGCCAGTGGCTGTTGACTGGTGGCTGAAAAACCACAAGACTACTTCACACGAGCCTCCCGATAGTGAATTCGGTATGGTGGCATCTTTTTCAAGTAGCTGGTGGATTTGGTGGTCCACGATCAACCCAGAGTGGCACGAGCGAGATTCTTTTGGCCGGTTGCTGGTGGCAGGAGACGGAGATGGTGATTGGGAGGATTTTGATAGGCCCGGCAAGTGCGGCCTATTGAGTGTCATCATGTGCCTAAGATGGTGGTTGACGTGTTTGAGCAGTGGCGAAGTTGAGGAGTGGAGTCGTGCGAGGGAGGATGTAGAATGGGTCGTTGATGAACTGGTCAGAGAACGAGTGTACATGCACCTTTCTGTGGTCCGAGGCTGTACTTTTCTAATACTATTTCTCATTAAACAGGTCAGTCAATAAATGAGCAGCTCCAGCAAAACGTCGTATAGAGGAGAAGGACTCAGAGGTGCCTGCAAAGCGCGTCACGTGCTCTCGACAGTAACGACAGTAATCTATGGTGCCGCTTTCTTTCAAACACGCTCTTTCCAGTTCGTTTGTGGTGGGATGCTATTTATGGTATTTGTTTGACTGTGCTTTGTGTGAAAGTCGTAGCCTACTGCCCTTTATGTCTTATTCCAGTATGTAGGACGTTTTTTAAAAAATAACACCTTTATTTTCCATTGCCGAGACATAAGTTATCTTTATTTTTCATTGTCGAGACATAAGAGGGAGTTATCTGGTGTGGTAGATAAGTCGCGTTGCATGCCGCTGAGGTAATATGATTGGCTACCATATTTGGAGATGTATTGAAGGTCCGCCACACGCTGCGAGACAGCCTCAGCACTGCCAGACTAGGTTCTACATACTTTGCATTACATATGCCTGGCTTGTAACTGGATACTTCACAAAGTGGGCTACAACCACAGGTGGTTTTGGCTGAGAATTCCCGTTGGTGAGCAAGAGATGTGAGATAAATCAGTATAAATGTCAAACTCACAAGATAACGCTGAAAGTTCCATAATCACGATGAACACCACATCTAGCTGTATCACCCGCTTTGACTGGTCCATCTTTGGCATAATAATCAACAAGACAATAGTTATAGTTGCGCTGCACATGCAAAGCTTTCATATCAAACCCAGCAGCAGTGTTCGTAGCTTCAAAAGCTTTTGGAAGAACTTGTCTTTCCAGGCTAGCGAAAAACTCTAGGACGCCTTTGAAATCGCTTCCCAACTCAGTGGCGAGTTCAGGCACACACATTGCCATGTTCTCCAACCTAATCGCAGAAAGATCGATAGTGACTTTTTGGTCTGCAGCAGAGTTACGCAAGCCAGCGGTCTTGAACACGCCGCGTTTGGGATAAGTCGCGTTCAAATGAGTGGCAAGAGCGGGTGATTGGTACAACAAGTCAAAGAGCCTGTTCACGCTATCGAAAGGAGCTTTGAGAGAAGAAAGCTCAGATTGAGGAATGGTATAAATTCCACTGCTCATGGCTGCATGGGCAATGTCATTAGAGTCGACATTGCTTCGTGAGTTGGTAGTTGGAAAGACGAGTTCAGCCCCTGATGAGGCGGGGCTGCCTTGGATAGGCTGAGTACGCGTAACATCGAAAGCGGCAGCTATAGAGATAGAAAAGATAGAAAGGCGCTCGAGATGATCTGTGAATAAACAGAGAAGCTCAGAGCGCAATACAAAGTATAAACGTCTATATCTATTCACCTGTGAATAAACAGAGAAGCTACATTACGAAGTGAGTAAACTACTGAGAAGGGAAATAAAAGAAGGGCTCACCTCAGAGCGCAATACAGAGTATAAACGTCTGAGGTGCCCGAATGTCCGAGAATCAATATATAAGAGGACTGGGAGGGTATGTATGTGTACCCTCCCGATAATAAGAAAAGGTACTTGGCATAAGGCCAAGCTATATACGAAAAGGGAAAGTCAAAGCGTACATACTAGAGTCCGTGTTTGTATCTACAAGAGACCATATTCCAACAGCAGCTGCCAACGCTGGAGTGTTGGCAATTCCACGGCGAATAGGTACAGCTGCAGCAGTAAGAACACAACGAGAAAGCATTGTAATGAGTGTAGGTGGTAAGGATGCAGTCGTTTCAGGAGCTCTTTGTACTATCAATTTGAAATAGTCCATGGACCGTCTTTGTCATTAAGCGCTCGAAGCTGGAGGGATTAGCGCTGGCTCAGGAGTCAGGATGCCAGGCTGCAGAACTCAACTTCAGGAAAGCGTGAGCCTAAAGATGCATGGTTAGTGAGAGCTTTTATTGCATATAATAAGAATAATAATCCTATCCCGCCAGAGAGTTTGATGGATTGCCCAAAAGTAAGCCCAAATCCACACTATAAGTCTAACTAAATGTCCAAGGGGAGAAACGATGATTTACGATACCAGGTACCAGCTAATGTTTATGATTTCATAAAAAGAGCGTGTGTGATTCGTATGAAAATGAAGGGTGTTGAACAGGTAAGCGCTAAGCGCCTAACTTCCAACTCAGGATCCAGCAGATTTCGCGCTTATTGCGCTGAGCATAGCTGCCACATCTTAACGGAATCACTATATTAATCAAACACATTAGCACACACATCCAAGCCTTTGTCAAGGGACACAGAAGACCGCAGGGTACGGGTACTTTCGAACCATGAAAGAAGATACTCACATAACAAAAGACCTCTTCTCCAAATCTTGCGGCCAGGTAGGATACCACTGATCCTGAGCGAGTAAAAAGTCTCTCATAGCAGCTATACGCAAAAAAGGTCCCCATGTCAGCGAAACAGATCCGGGACCACAATAAAAGGGAGATGACTCACTTGACGACCCATCCAGCCAAGGTTTCTCACTCCCATCCGGGAACCAACCATTCGTACCCCCAATAGCGACATTCATGATCAAGTAAAAACCTACAATGGTACCAGTATCAGTATCATGCCTAGACCTTGATTGGGCGTAAAAGTTCGGGAACCCAAAGTTCGACTCACGTTGATCGAACGGTGCTGCATTCGTCCCGTTAACCCAAGGGTCTTGCAAGATGATAGCCTGCGAGCCATTCTGTACAACACCGGGAAAGTCCCCGCGTTGCCAGAATGATTCACGGTTCATACGGAGCTCGAGGAGGTGGTGGAGGCGGGTGTCGACGTAGATTCGGCTAGAGGAAGGTGAAGGTGGAAGTGACGAGGAATGGTCACAGTAGGAAAAGAACACGGAGAACCCAAAGAAAAAACGAAAACAAAGACAAAGAACGTATCAGCTTCTCAGCCTCTTACGAGACAGATAAGAGAAAGAACGTACATAAACTCCTCAGTCCACTCTAAAGCATACGTATGAAACCCTTCATCATAACTTCCTCTCTTCAATGTCCACCACCCATACGTCTTCGACACGGCGTTTAGCCAAGATAGTGGGCCCCAATTGAGAGACCCCCGGACGTAATTTGTGCCTTGTTTTGGGTAGGAGGGTCCGTTTCCTCGGGCTTCCATTATGTCGATTTCACCTGGAGGAGTAAAGAGCGAGGACTTAGTGGGGATGAAGGAAAGAAGCAGGAAGGAGAGGAAGGGAAGGACGGGAAGGAAGCAAGGAAGGAGAATTACCGCTTAAAGGCCAAGCACCATACGTGTTGTCGACAGGTAACATCCAAATTGCAGGCCACATCTACAAGAAGGGAATAGGAGCCCGGATATATGCGCGTCAGATCCTTGTTGAGATGTGTAGTTGCACATAAGGAGCTTACCCAGTCACTAATAAACGAACGCAGCGAAAGAAACCCATTAGCAAAACATATCAACTCATCCCCTAGTCGTACTCACCCCGTAGGAATCTTCGCTCTAACTTCTACCCTGCCGTACTTAATACTCGCGCTCCTCCTCGTGCTCAGGCGAGCACTTTGGACGGGGTTGATGATGGTGCCCGTGGTAGCATTTGACACCGCTGAGCAAGCCTTGTAGTACGCATCAGCATCGAAGGGCGTGTCAGCACCTATTGCGGAGGTAGTTGATCCCGTAGGGTCTACACCGGAGCACATCATATCAGCGAAAGGAAAAATGAGAAGGAAAGAAAAAACAAACCTTGTTCCGTACTCTCCGAATCCGTATACGATTCTCCCTGGGTAATGTTAAACGTACACCCAGAGATATTATACACAGCTCCATCCAAAATAGAGCTCATAGGCACCGAATCACTCGTGAGTGTAGGCAGTATATAGAGATGCCCATCCTTCACAAAGGAATTATTCAACGAATCCGTCGTCATCTCAAACTCTCCATTCCCAAACCCGCTCATATCGACCTCCCTGAAGAAAGTACCGTTGTCACCGAAAACGTCTTGATTAGAGTTAAACTCCTCGTCAAGGACGAGACAAAGGTCTTTTGGATCAATTAGTTGGACGCTCCGCCAGTCGAAGAAACATTTAAGAAATGAGGCGGCGATACCGACGGATACCATAGCGTAGGTTAAGAAGTACGCTATGCGGGCGTAAGGGTCACGTTTGGTTAGCCAAGGTTTAGGTATAGGAGTCTTCCCATCATCATCTGGAACCAGCATAGTAGACTTTGGTCTCCCTCGCTTAGGCTTAAGCGTCTGAGTGTTATTCGCCTGCGTCGACTGGGGCTGTGGTGAAGCGTAAATCGTGAGCGGACGTGCAGGGGGTGAGGTGAAAGCTTCTCGAACTCTCCCGCCTGAGAGTGAGGACATGCGAACTGAGCTTGAGAGTGGCGAATCGGCTGTTGTAGGGCGACTGGAGATGTAACTGCTCCCTCCATAGATTGATGAAGACACCCTCGGGAGATCAGCGACGCTGCCTGCTGCAGAGGTGAGACCACTCCTCGAAGGCGGAACAGAACTAGCAGCGGGGCCCTCAGGGAATGGATAACGTGGCCCTACATGTTCCGCGCCATGGGCGGCGGGAGTACTGGGTGTGAGGGGAGTGGCCATGGGAGATTGGTGATGCTGTTCAGCGAGGGTATTTACATGGAAGGTTAAGCTTCTTGGGGTTACAGGGGCTGATTCGATTCCTGAGAGGGATACATAGACGCCATCATCAGCAGCTGGAACGTTTTCGATCGACTTGGGTTCAGATGAGGACATTATCTCGACGGGGTTCCCAACTCGAATAAACTGAGATGTTCTCCCTTTTTGTATATCATGAAAAATCACGTATACAGCACACTTGTATCGTTCCTGAGCAGCAAGAAAAGGGCATTCGGAGTTGGCCAGTCGGCCAATACTAACTGACTGGCTGCTGGCTCAGGCTATGAGTGGGTGGGAAAGTCGTTCGTGGCTTACTTACATCCGGCAGCGGCGTCAAATGCCAGGAACGACCATTACCTCAACAAAACTTCTGTCAGTTGCCCTTCTCAGCATGCACATGCCAGCAAAAGAGCTATGCACGTACTGTACGTCCATCTGTCTTCCCCATCGACCAACAAGTCCAAGCCCAGAAGTTGCGTCCATCGGCGAGTAACTCGGAATGAACTCTGCGGAAGTGGCAAGTAAAGTTTCAAATCCTCTTTAGCGGTGCAGACGGAGTGTGTAGGAGATAAGAAAGATCTATTCGAGATGATACGATAGATCATCATTTGCCATTGACACTCGCTCGGCTTCAATTCAGTACAGTGACACGGACATTTGCGAGCAATATGTCCATTGTCACGGCCAGACAGCTTCATAGGACGGGAGCGGTATAATCCAGGACCCAGGACCCAGAATCAGACTAAGAACACGTTCCATCACTATTCCTCCGAAATGGCATGAGGAAGTCGGAGAAGCCCACGCACTTTCGATTTTCGGCCCTTTACTCTGCTATTTTCCTCTTTATCGCCCTGTTTCTCCTCGATCATGATGTCTTTCGAAAGCAGAACTAGGCATATATTCTTGGGCTATTCAGCCTATTCTTGACGGTGACTGTAAGAGAGAGGAAACGTGGGAACAGCTACATTGCCTGTTGTTATCGGCAGTAGCCTGCAGTAGGCGGCATCTCTCCCTCGTCGACGCTTTTCAACACTCACCACCTGAACTGAGCCAAAGCACACACATAGATCGCAACTCTCACTCACCCATACACTTGCTCACAGTCCTCATATCATCACTTTCGCCTCATCATCTCCTTCCACTCTCTTTTCCTTCACTCCCGTCAAGATCGAGGCACAGCTGAAGCCTGAGACTGCTAAAAACCGTCGGATAATTATAAGGCTAAGTTGTCTTTACTAAGTATTTCTTAGAATTCCCGGGCTCTCGTGCCCGGTGATTTGAAAGAACTCAATAATATCCTTTGGCCCTCGCCCCCGACCTCAGTCTAACCAATAGCCTGCCTGAGGTGACCGTACCTGCTGTGATCAGTTTAGGTTTGACAAGAATTGGCATGATCAGGGCTCAAAGGGCTCGTCAGGGATGGATTCCACCCGTCAGAAAGTATGTGTGTCTTTTCCTCTTCTTTCCTGTCCGTTCGATCGCTGGATGCTTTCCTTAGGTTGTACTCATTTGTCAGAGGGCCGAGCCAAGGTGATTTTCATCTATACCGGGCTTTGAGCGGGTCATATGAGCTCAAGCCCTGCCTGGAAGGTCCTCAAGCGTTAACAAATCAAGCCTCAGAACTTGAAGAGATATTTGATTTACCGCATATTGCGCTTTTGGTGACAATCTTTGTACGCGGAAGCACCAGGTACTGGATGGAATCAAGAAAGTCCATAAAATTGAAGATCTATATCCGACAGAGTGCAGCTGGATGCAGCCTGTCATGATTCGTCAACGGAAGACCTTGATTGTTTGTTTTCTGACGAGATGAAAAGGCACCAGGAGCGACATGTATACTCATGTTCGGACTCAGAACGTACTAACAAGATTACATCGACTCCGTCGACTTCGGCGTACATAACACGACCTCACTCGTCGCGAGATTCTGACTCGCTCAGACTGTGTCTACAAGCTGACAACCCCATGGTCCTTCGGCAACATCGGCAAAATGTCTGCCGATGGCCGGCCTTGATTTGCCGACTGCCGGCTTTGTCTGCTTATAACAATAGTGTGACGCCGTGACACGCTTTTCTTCCACCATCCATCAGGGTCAAATGAATACTGCACTTACCACTGCAGCAACATGATACCATCTCAGCCTTTCTCAATCGTTTTCTCGCGTCATTACAATCGAAATTGAGCAAATCGCTCAGAAAAGAATTCTATTCATGCGAAAAAGCTGCGAAAAATGTACTTATTTATTACTTACTCGGGATTTCCGCTCTCACAAATTAAAACTAGCCTACTATTCAAAGTGGAAAGCGCTCGCACGAATACAGCCGATATCACTCCGAGGTCTACATGCAGACTTCGATATTGGGTTCGGCACCGAAGGTATCATAGACTTGGTCTAGGTTTAGAAACCTATGGCGCTTGTAGTTTCCGCAAGCGCCCTCCCCTGCCTCGCACGATACGAGACCTGAGCCCGGTCTTCAAAAGTTAAAAGAAATTGGAAGTACTTGGTATGATAGAGTTGCACAGGTATGTGTAAGTGGCGCCGGTCTTTAATTTTTTCAAGGTTTTTCAAATTTCTCCTTCGACTTCCATTTATTCACCTGCGAATCCCTCCCTAAGTTTTTCTTTTTCCCTCCTTCTTTTCCCTTCTCCTCCAGCATCCCCGGAATCTATCCAACCAAAAGACTGAAACCTCTTTGATTTGCCATTGGGCTATGTTGGCCGAAGTGCCGAAGGCATGAGGAGCCAATTGTAATCGTTGTAGATGATAAGGACGAGAATATTTCGCGTTTTGTGATTGGAAGATGGGGTGGATGGATGTCCCGCTATGATTGGTTAGTTTGACCTTTGCACAATGCAGCTACCCGCCGACTCAGCGGCACTGGCTGCGCGTGGTACTCTTCCCTTGTTCCAATTGTAGAAAAATCCCGAGCCTCTGCTATGCACACTCTTTTTTTCGTTTATGATTTTCTAGTCTCAGTTCTAAGTACAGCTTTCCCTCCCAGTGCGTTCGAATTCTCCGAGTCATCTGTTGGATTCCACGTAAAATTCATACAAGGCTCAGACTGAATTGGAATTTTCACAGTGAGTTCGGATCCTGATTCTCTTTGCCAAGTTATTATTTTTAGAGTTAAACTTGTACGTGCCCGTTTCATCATTCCACTCACTCACTCAGGTTTCTCTGCTAAGAGCCATTTACAGATCTCGGCACACTTCTTGCATACCTCTTCCCACCAGACGAAGAGCTTGAGTCAAGAGTGCGCGGTACTTAGGAGGTATCAATCGCGTCGAAAGCAGAGTAGTCTCCTCGGTCTCAACGTTCGAGAACGAGGTATTTGTAAGTATCTATCTCACCAAATACTTATCTTCTTTCTGACCGTGATACTTCCTCTTCAGTCCTTGTTGTCTCTCGCAAAATATTTTCAACCGCACACGAGTTCTGGACCCATGCTATGATACTCTATACATACAAGCAAATTTGCGGCGAGTTCTGCTATCGTAAGTCTTACATTTCTTACCTTTATGTAACGTAACATTATCTTCCTTTCGGCCTTCGGGTTCAAATTTCTTTCGAATTCGTCAGAGCTGATACTATGAAGTTTGGCCCAGGACTCTGGTATATATCTTTCGGCGGTGTGATACCGCGGTGCGAATGCGAGAGCCGCGTATCTTGGCTTTGACTTCGTGGGCTAGGGTTTAACGTCAAACCATCAGCGTGCACAAGCGCTGGCAGGGTGTCCCTTGAGAAAATTTACACCAATGGTTTTTTGTTGGCATCTTCTTTCTTCTTTCTTTTTTCGCGACTGTCTACATGCCGACTTTGATAACGCAAACTACTCATTTGGATTCGGACCTTCTCTTTTTCCTTGACCTAACTTTATCTTTCCTTGATTCTCGTTTTGACTTCGTGAAAGATTTTCTTCTCGGCTTGAAGAACTCATCCTGGACAAACCGTTCTGATGTTCCTGACCGTCAGCACGTTCAGGTTTCTTCAAAATCGTACAGTATTCTTACTGATTGAAAGGAAACGGGAGGGCCCGCATCGAGCAGGTCCATAAGTTCGACGAAGTCGAAGATCCGTCGGGACTCGGAAGCTGAGAAAGCGAAATCCATTGTCTATGCTATTTTTTACAGTGGGTACATATGGTTCGTAGGGACATGTTTCAACGCTAATGAGTCTGACGATCCCCTTGACTGCTAAATGCGAGAATAATTTATCCATCGCAGGCTATCCAGTAATACTTACACCATGGGTTACGGTACCCACGCGGCTTGGTTAGTATCGTCACGGTCAAGTAAGAGTCATTCCGAGGCTTTGCTTATCGACCTAAGGTTCAAGTTTTTTCCTGACCCATACCTGAGTAACACTGGCTGTTTGCCTGTTTTTGGTTATTTCGTCTTCGAAGACTGCAGCTAAGAGATATTTTTATGACTTCGGAATCTGAGAATGTCCGGATCGGGGTAGAGATCGGGTGATTCGGCTTGATATGTTTGATATACCCTTCAGGTATAGTCTAGTCTTTGTCCGCTATCATTGATCTTCAAACTCAAGCTGTCTGTAGGTATACTCGCAAAGTGCTAAAGGCGAAAGCTGAGGTCACGGTCCAAGGGTTCTGAAGAAAAAGAATACACTTTTTCAGCCGTTCTACTCGTTCGAAGCCCGCCTCCAATTGCTGCCGCAGAAAACCACGTCGTCCTATGCATGCACACAACACAAAATATACTGGTACCATGACACCTGGCAAAACACAAATACCCTTTCCTCACACCTCCACATGGTATGCGCGCGCGCTCATGTCGGTTGGTCAGCAAGCGGAAAAGTGGCAGATACTATGTATGGAACGAGTCGAAAGCCCGAGACGCCGTGAGTCGGAAAGACAGGGGTGGTTAAGAACACAATGATGTAGGTACCTACTCTACTCAGAACTCCAGGCATCAGGCTTCTTGAGCTTGATTGACAAGTTCGCTCATATCATTATCATTGTCTTTGTCTCCTACGGTACTGGGCCGCAGAAGACAAAAGTTACTATTTTCGAGTTCTGATTCAATGAGAAGAGTCTATTTAGAGACGAGTCAGCAGGATTTTCTGGGATACTAAGAATAAGTTGACATGCACCCGAGGATTTTGCGGAGGTGATAGGGTACGTGCGTGGGTTTTTTTTCTCGGGGTATGACTTTCGTACGGATCGACACGGACTCGTTCAATGAATGGGTTCAACGCATACGCACTGAGTGGGATGTCTCTGTAACCCAAGTACTTCTTCAGCGGCCTCACGTAGTTGAAGCGGCCAGCATACACACCCAATCTCCCAATGTAAGTAAAACTTTCTCATCTTCATCCTCATCTCATCACGATCATTTACCATTTACAATTTACCTTTAGAACTGACAAAATCCGCCTAGTAGGGCTCACGCATATGCATCAGGTCGCCAATCCAGTCTCAATCTAATTAAGCTTTCGCCTTCCCAAGGTCGCCCTTGGCTATTGGCAGCTGGATTGGTAGGTGTACGGGATCGGAGTACCCCGTCAGGGCCAACTTACGTCGTTGAACTGTTGAATTCAAACCTAGGAGTCCGAGTAGTGTGTATGGCAGAATTGTTTTCGGTCAGTTCTGCCGGCAGAATGGCAGAATGGCAATTGCCAGGGGTGGCGAAATATGGCAAAATGCGGCGAAATTGTCTGACATAAAACATGTAAATCCTACCAAAGAATGCGTAGAAGAGCCGACTTTGAAGCTGACTGGACTTCTGGTGAACTACTTCCTTTTGGTGTGCACTGAGAACACTAAAGACACTCCGAAAATACTTGCACAGAGTCCGCCCCCCGGAGGCAGTGCACTGCCACAGTATATATTTGGAGATAATTTGTAAGCCGTCATGCCATATATGCTAGTTACTCCGCCTATCGGTCGGTCACTCGGTTCCAAGAGTCCCAAGAATCCGGATAGGAAGAAATCGACCCAGAATTAGTCCAATGTAGCTTGTTGAGTCTGAAAAATCACTGGTTAGCGCTGGATATTCTGCCATATTTCGCCCGGGGGGTCCCGGCAAATGCCAGGCAATTGCCACATTTGGCAGAATAGTGGCGAATTGGCGAAATTCTGCCAACAACACTAAGTCCGAGTCAAGGGGCCGTCCTGAGTCGGCGTCACGACTGTATAGCGTATAATGTATTAATTAGTACTGTATGCCGTGAATTGACGTTCTCGTACCTGTGCTGATTCTTGACTCCTTGGGTTAATATGCTACGCCGCCTGCAATTGAAATGGGTGGCTTGAAGGCTCTTGGAAGGCTCAGGCTGAAGTTGAAGGATGGAATGTCGGGTGAAGTTGAATTCCTATTGTATTTGTAAGAACACAGTGGCAGATTGGCAGGGTACGGGCTGTAGGTACCAATCTTGGACAGGTATAATTTTTTGTGGTCACGGAACTCGAGTATTCTGTTCACAGATGATGCAATGCCTGGATGATGCCGGCCGCAACTTCCGGTGTTTTCGGCTGAGTTAGCGGCGGGCAGGTGTTGATTTGACCTCCTCAGACGTATTCAATCCAGTGTCTTGTTGACCGTAAATCCACAGATGCTTGCATTGCTATACAAGCCAGCATCAGTGCGTACTATTAGCGGTTGCGGTCTATCTTCTTACCATCATACTAATAGAAGTCTGCTGGTTCGCACCGGTACTTGTTGAGTCCCCACTAAACGCGGTTGCCTTACCATCCACCGACAGAATCATTATCGTGGACTCCTATTCAGCGGGTTATCTTTGTCGAAGATGACAGGTCGAGTCGAAGTAGCTTGGCGACTATCATGATGAATGAGTTATCTACCCATATCCCGATATCGTCAACAGCCAGTGAGTGCTATCGATACACATAGAATCCCACCAAAACACCGCTGACATCGCAGTTCCAAGAATCAGAAGTAAGGGCTGAGCGTCAAGATAAGAAAAGTTTGAAGCCCGGTGAACGGTCTCGAGATGTTTCGGAGGCCATGCTGCACCCTGCAGGAGTCTCATTTGCGTCACTATCGGTGTACTACTTGCACTATTCTTTGAACGTTCCCCTGTTCTTGAGCTTTTGAAGGTACAAGATCAGAACCTAATGTAGTCAACCCAAACGGAAGATGAGTAGGTACCTCTTCCAAGTCGTAATCTTGCATATAGCCGGGCAACTTCAAGTTGACATCGTTTGATTCTGTTGCTGGTGGTGTAACTGTTACTAAAGCAGATAGATTTCGCCAATATGTACGACATACCTCGTATTGGACTAGTCGTTCGAGGATGACTGGTTTGATAGATTTTTATATTCTTTTCATCAATAGTACGCGGCGGCGATGGTGGCGTGTATCTGTATGTGTGGGTACATCAGTATGCAACGAGCGTACGTTTGGAAGCCGGACTGACCTTGTTTTAAGACTGTACAGTATAGAGTCAATGCAGTCGAGCTCTCTTCGCCAGTTGCCACCTGTTGCCATCGGTGGTTTGAGGCAAAAATAAGAGAATTCCCTTTTGGGGAAGGTACTAGATTAAACGCACGTTATGTGTCTTGATGGGGATAAATAGCCTTTTTTGGATCGGAGATTGCGGAGGAAATGCTCGGCAACTTCGGCGACGTAGGTGTGACAGTGTGAAGTACGGCGCTTTTCGTCCGATTTTTCTTATGTTTGGGTTCTTTTCTTTCTCTCACAGGATACAGCATGTCTTTTCGCTGCCGATATCTCTTGTACCTGCTTGTCTCCCCTGAAGTATCTGCCTTGGGTCCCGGACTTTGAAAGAAATGCCAGCAGTCTAGTTGTGAATAGGGAAAAAAGGAATATCTTTTGATCGTGAAGAACCGAGCCAGGCCACGGCTTCGAATTCTACGAGGATATTATTCAATAATGGGGAAAAAATTCGTAGGAAATCATTCCACCTCACTTTTTACGGCACAAATTTGAATACGCACGCAACGTCAGACTCATGGTAAATGGCTGTCCTCAGTTGAGCGTACGTCTGATTTCTCAGGATTGATGTAGGACCGCATTGCATCCCAGCCAATCTAGCGGTGTCTTCGCAGTTTGTATTGTCCGATCAGGGAGCAATACGACAGTGTCTGGAAGATCCCTTTTGATTAGAGGGGACCTGGAACATACGCTAGAACTGGACGTCAAGGTACCTGAACCTTCGAAGAAAGGCTCTTGTCCGAGCTCTGCCTGCCAATCGCGATTCCGGGCTGATGCATCCAATTCAAGCTGTCCGGACGTACAACAGGTAGTCAAATCTACAGCTACTATACATGGATTTCCTTTTAAACTCGGGGGGCAGGTCAAGGCTTGCTTCCTCGACTTCTCTTACTATTACTCTACGGCTCGCGGGTTTTCGCCCCCTTGTTCTTCAGCCACACACAGTAATCAGAGGGCCATGGACTATGACAATTACGATGCTGTCCTTCACTACCTTTGGGCTAGAGTGCGTCTTCTTTCTCCAATCTCTGTATTTAAGTCTACTAACATGTTTGTAGACCCAAGGGGATGCATGGTTCAAGCCAACGGAGGAGAACGTCTCTTCAGGTGTCTGCCTTCGTGTTGAACCAGGCTATTTTCGTGTTTTCCCTTACGAAAACCGATTCCTAATCCCCTTCGAAACTGCTGTTCGTGCACTCAACCCTCTCGTCGCAATAAAGATCCGAAGTGCCGCGGTTCATGCTGCACTAGCTACCGTGTGTGTACTTCTTTCCTTTTCTTTTGCAGGACTGCGCATATATTGACACACTATACTAGTTCAGAGGATGCAGAGGCAATCTACCTCGACGTTGGAACGCGTATTCAAGTCTTAGGGACAATCAGCCAACTGCCTGAGGCGGACAAGGAACAATGCGGTGCTTTTGTCGTACGTTTTATCCATGACACGACTTCTCACACCATTAACCCCGTGACCACCTTGCCTTGCAGCGTGATGAACGTATCCTCGTTGTATGGTCCGACGATCTCGACAACATCATCGAGCTATGCAACGATTTCGAAACCAAACTAATGAAATTCGTATGGAGGCAGAGAGCTAACACCGGTTCTGCGTCGTTCATTACTACTTCTGGGAACGCTTCCATCGTACCCTCCACAGCAGCCTCTCACGTTAATCTCACTGAAAAAGACAAAAACAACGTCCATGTTTCGAGCGGGACACTGGAAGGTGCAGTAGTTGCTGCTGCTGCCGCTCCGACGCCAGTTAGGGATCAACCCAAGCCGAAATCGAAATGGTTCTGGAGCTGGAGGTTGTCGTCAAAGAAAGCTTCCGCTTCCACTAGTCCAGGTTCCTCGGATCCAGAAAAAGGGTCAACACCCCAACCTCGTCCTATTCGGTTATTCGCTCCTTTCTATGGTGGTCTTGGGGCTGGGTTGTCGGTTTGTACGTTCATCCGCTCTCGATTCGACGCCCTTTTACTGATTTCACCTGTCTTTGTCTTGTGGATTTTTGAAAATGAAGTCTTCATTGGGTGTGGTCTATCGACTTTGCTACAAGAGTTTAAACTCGACAACGATGCGAAGAGGTTCGCGCTTCTCGCTACTGCTCCGTTCCTGATATGCGTTTCGCTCGTGAGTAATCTCACTCTTCTTTATGAACCATTTCTCATTCGATCCGAACGTTCTAGTTTTTTGCACTCCAAGTCATTTCCTCCATATCGTTCCTGTACGAAAAGTTTCCTTCCCCCTATTCATATATGCGCATACATCCATGCTCATTAATGTGTCACCACCTTTGTACTCCTGCAGGTTAGGCCCTGTAGCACAATATCACGAAAACTCAAAGTATTACTCGGCCGTTCCACCCGCAGCTAACCCGGAACTGGACGCGCGGTTACCGCATGTGACTATCGAAATGCCGGTCTATAAGGAGAGTTTGGAGGAGACTATGTGAGTATTCTTTGCTTTGCCTCGACCGATCCATCTATCCCCCTTTAAGATGGAATGGTACTATCCATTTTCGGTATTATATTTTCCTTTTCTTTTAAGATTAGACTATTTTTTCAAATTTCTCCTATCACAACTGGATCCTTAAAAGATCCTGGATGGGATCTCACCCACCCTCGGACTGTTCGGTTTGCATGAGTTACGAGACGTTTATCCGGCTTCTTCTTACTTATCCCTCTATCTATGCCTTATTTTCTCATTCGCTGACGTTTACCCATCATTTCTATCCTTCTAGCGCGCCTTCAGTTTACTCGCTCAAGAAAGCTATGCAGACGTACGCCAGACAGGGCGGAACAAGTGCTATCCTTGTCCATGATGATGGGTTACAGCTCATCCCTCCGGCCGAAAGAGAAAAGCGCATCCAGTTCTATGCGAATCATAATATCGGTTGGGTTGCTCGTCCACCACATTCTAATGACCCTAATGGGTATAAAAGGGCTGGAAGGTTTAAGAAAGCTTCTAATATGAATTATGGACTTGCGTTATCGTTGAAGATGGAAAAGAGGATCATGCAGCTCGAGGCGGAGGCGATGGCTGCCGAGAAGGGTGAATTAGGAGAAGAGGATGGGAAATGTTTGGAGGATAGAGCGCTGGAGTTGGCTATTGAAGATGTTTATGAGGAGAATGGGAAGAGGTGGAAGCCTTGGGCGTGTAATGGGAGGTCGTTGAGGGTAGGAGAGGTCATTTTGATCGTCGACTCCGACACTATTGTGCCTGAGGTAAGAGTTTTTCTCACGAGTCGGGATAGCCGACGGGCGCTCACGCAATTGCTTAGGACTGTCTGAGAGATGCAGCGAGAGAGCTGGTTGAATGCCCAGAGGTCGCTATTATCCAGCACGAATCTGGTGAGTCTCTCCTTTTTCCTCCTTACCTCCCACTCACCATCTCGTTTCCTTGTTTCTTTATAGACGTCATGCAGGTAGCTCACCACTACTTTGAAAACGGTATCGCCCACTTCACGCGTCGGATTAACAAATGCATATCCATGGGCTGCGCCAACGGTGAAGTGGCCCCCTTTGTAGGACATAACGCTTTCCTTCGGTGGTCGGCGATTCAAGACGCGGCGTTTGTTGACCCCGATGATGGGGTTAAGAAAATTTGGTCTGAGAGTAATGTTTCAGAGGATTTCGATATGGCTTTGAGGTTACAGGTACGGTACTAAGGGCTTTGAGAAGATTGATGTCGTTTACTGAGTTTTTGACCCTTGCTTTAGCTCAAAGGATATATCATTCGTTGGGCGACGTATTCCGAGGGCGGATTCAAGGAGGGTGTCTCGCTCACTGTCGACGATGAGCTCAACAGGTGGCAAAAGTATTCGTATGGTACGCATTCTACCTCCCTTCCTCCTTGTTCCTCAATTCCGATTATTATTATTATTTTCATTTTTTTCATTTTTTTTTTATTTTAATTTATTTATTTTTTCTTTTTTGCACCCTTCCTTAGGCTGCAACGAGCTTATCTTCAACCCACTCATCCATTGGTGGAAAATGGGACCCATAACCAAACAACTCCGAACTTTCATCTGGTCTGGCGCACCCGTACACTATAAAATCACCATGATGTCGTACATGTTCTCATACTACGGTCTCGCCGCTTCCGCGATGCTTTCCGTGCTGAATTACCTCCTCCTGGGATGGGCTCTCGACGTCGATGGGTATTACATGAAGAGTTTTGAGATTTGGTTGGCGTGCACGGTCGTGTTCCCCGGTGCGGGCAATGTTGGGTATACGTTGTTGCAATATAGGCTTGGACATCGCAATATCTTCTCTGCCTTCATAGAGAACATCACTTGGATTCCTTTCTTGTGAGTTTGTTACAATCAGTGTGATACCCGTCCTGGAGTTGACTGACTGATGAATGATTGATTTACAGCTTTTTCTTCTTCGGCGGGTTGAGCGTTCATCTGACAACTGCCTTGCTTGCGCACATGTTCTCCTACAATATCACATGGGGAGCCACGAAGAAGGTTTGTTTCATTCCCTGATACATCGTGCCCGCACTGGACGTATCTCTGATTTACCTTCGGTTGCCTACAGGAAGTTGAAAGATCAAACTTCTTCATTGAAGTACCACGAATCTGGAAACGTTTCTGGCCCGTCATCATAATGGGTATAATTGCCATAGCAGCTATGATTGTTCTGTCCCTCCCACTTATACCGGATTCGTGGAGAATTCCTGGGACGTCTTGGGCTGTTATTCTCCCTCTTTCGTGAGTATCTAATTGGTATCTTTCCTGTTAGCGTTATCTGACTGTTTGCTGACTTTTCTTCAGGATCGTTGTTTCGGGACACCTGCTTTTCCCCGTGAGTGTTGATACTTTTGGCTTTGGAAGAACGAAGAGCTTATTTGGGTTTTTCAGGTCGTCCTCAACCCCTATCTTATGATCTTTTCATATTGAACACCGAAGCGAACGTCAGAACACGCGTACACACATATATGCGCTCTGCTATCGTCCTCACATACATGCATACTCATTCGTTTCCTGGTGCACTCTTTCGCATAACATCCTATACCTTGCTATGCTACCCGTCATTCGAAGTACTCTCTTCTCGGCTTTGGGCTCTAATGGCATCGCCCCGGAACATTCTTTCCTCGCTTTCCGTCGATGGGAGAATTCTCCAGTGTGGATGCGGACTCTATTACTCCCTTTCCATCTCCTTCCATCTCCTGTCTTTCCTCTCTCTCTTTGGCCTCTTCTGCTCTGCTTGGGATAATTTTACTTTTACATACCTCGGAGGAGAAACAGGAAGACTCGGACTTACCTGGGCCTGGGTCACGGTCCTTTCTTTTTTAATAATATTATTTCAGATACCTTCAGATATAGACGTCTACCTCTACTACTCGCAAGTTTAGCATTACTATCTTTTCCTCACAGCTTCACGCATGTATGGATTGGGTTTTCTTTTTCCTGTACTACGTATTGTTGCTATACACAAGACAATCGATATAAGAGCTGAACTTGCTTTGCTCTTTCTTTGTCACTGCCCTGCCTCTTTTTAGCCACGTCACTGGTTGTGTTTTGCTTGCAGAGTTTTGAGCACGAAAGGAGTAGAAGTTCAAAGAAAAATTCGATTACTACTATTACATTGACATTCATTTTACTAGCAGTAAGACTATATAACGAGGCGAGAAAAACATTTGACGCTGAATTCTAGTCAGGAAACATAGAGCTCTCGCTCAAAGCACACAGACACTTCTTTTACTGCTAACAGACAAAAGCAAAAGAGGATCGTAGATAATAGAGGTAAAAGTAGATGGGATGAGAGGAACATGTATAGCTATATGAGTTCAGACGAAACAACTTGGACGAGGACTTGATTCGAAAGAGAGGAAGAAGAGAAGGGATCCAGCCAAGAGGGGGAGGGGGAAGCTTCCGAAGTACAAATGTCATATGTACTCCGAGTCGAAAGTTCAAATGCCAGGACTTGAACATCCGAGGGAAGGAGACAAAGCGTTGAGGCAAGGGACGACACGGT
>RCHF01000886.1:0-28675 GCA_003987895.1 Neonothopanus nambi
ACCGACAACCAGGATTTTAGGGTCACCAAGACGGTCATAAAGGGGGTAGCGCTTCGCCTTGTCTTCCTCAGTGACAGTAGGATTGGTTGGGGCATCAGGTTGACTTTCGGCCTGAGCAAGTAGTCGCAGGCCTTGGGCAGCCAGCTGAGAAACTTGACTGTCCGCAGCTGGTAGAGACACAAGCAACGCAATCTCGGCGAGTGTGAAAATTGGCAGGCGGGTAACGTTTCGCTGAGTCTCCCGGAGTCGCTGAATCTGTAGCACAAATAAGATCTCTCGCCTCCCTGAACTTAATAGAAACCTACATCGGTTTTCTTCGAGTACAATTCCAGTAGCTGAAGTGTCAACCCAGTCCATAAACGCTGGCTCTCCAATTCCGTTCGAGCGTAGATCAAACTTGTCACAACGCTTGCCAGTGTCTGAGACCTAGAGGAAAAAGTGAATACATGCTATCCCGGATTCACGGCTGATGTCTTACAGATACATCATCCACTGACAACAAGGCTCGAAATACGGATCGGCAGGAGTGAGCATGAACGAAAGCTCAGCTTCCATCAAAGTAGTTGTAGCTACGGATACTTTGACTGAAATATCAAGAGGCGACTCCCAGAGCTTACTGACATGATTGGCCCACACCGTGGCCTCGCGGCCGTTCATGTCAGTAAGGAAGAAAGTCGGTCGGTGCCGCCAAAGGCTAAGTATAGCCAACAGCAGAACTTCACGATCGCTCAACGGCTGAGGTTGTAATTTCTTTGCCTTGGGCCGGGATGCGCTCTTCTTAGCATTGCCATAGTGGTCGACCTCCGCCCGCCGTGTGCTGGCAGCCTATACCAAAGACACCCTTAGTAATGAGCCTCCAGTACTTAAATGGCAGCCATACTTTGAATATATCTCGGAGGCGAGGGGCAATTAATTTGTCCAAAGCATCGAGTGGTTTCTGCCAGCTGAAGCGCGAAGCCTAGTCAACCGTGAGTATAGGAAGATAATGAGAGAGCATATAGAACTAGTACCTCTTGAGCCAGTGTCAGGCAGGCGCGGATGGCGCATGTCTTGGTTGCATCTGACCGCTCGGGTTCTAAACAGACAGAAAAGAGATCAAGAGCTTCCTCTTGGGGCAGAAAACGATAGAGAGAAACTAGCGCCTCGGCAAAGAGTGCGATGTTTACTTCATCTTGGTATTCCCAGAAAGATTTGCGGGCTGGGTTCCATATGTTGATCTGGAAAGCGTGATGAGCCAATATCACAGCACGGATAAGAACAGCATATACCCTAATTTCATGAGCAATATCAAACGCTAGCATTTGCAATGGTATTTCGTCATCCCCAGGCTTTATATTCATTGCTGCACGACAAAGGTCGGTTCCACAGGAGAGTGCGATTTCTCCAAGCTTAGTACCAAAGTTCGGATGCCTTAACAGCTCCTCGAAGAACTTGGCGGATTTGTGGCTTAATCGACCAGAGTAGAGAGACTGCAAGTCCGACGGGGTCCTCTCAGCAGTTATACACATTAAAACCATCAGAGGAGGCCAGAAGAACTGTTCCGCCCCTGGGACTTTGTTATAAAACAAGTCAAAAACACCAGGTGCTCCATCCATTTTCCCGCGCGATCGGACAGCCTCGTTGAACTCTGCTGGGAAATCTTCAATCCAGCTCCAGATCGCAGATCGAAGAGGGCTGGCGATAGCTTTATAGGCTTCGAGTCCCATGTTAACAAGTAGCGAAGAAAGCTCTGTGAAGAATATATCCTTTCAGTTCCTGGTTCACGGGTGCCAACTATGTCCAACGTACCATTGAAAACTTGCAGTACTCTTTGCCTGTCCAAAATGCTGTGAGCTAGCACAAGCAAATCAGTGGTGTCTGATGCCTCATCCGTATGTGAAGCCAAGAAGTGTATTCTGGTCCTCAAGCGTTGGAAAACTACCTTCCAGTTGGAAGCGGAGATATAAAGGATAATCCTTCCTGCATATTTTAGAATATGCTGGTTCAACATATGCGACGACTTCACGGAAGACATGTGCGTCTTTTCGTATATGGCATTACTTTCAGAGACAATGGTGTACGAGTTCCCACTGAGCCCGTCAGAATTGAAAGAACTAGAGGATGGCTGCGAACGAAGTTCGTGGCGTTGGAGGTCGGGAAGGCGGGAGATGGATATAGGTGATCCGACATTTCGAACATTGGATAAAATCGCTGCAGCTGCTTCAGCATGCTCATAATCGCGGAATTCGACGTCGCTGAAACGACTTGAAGGCATGATTAAAGCGGGTTCGGGAGAGGCCGTTTGGCGAAGGAACAGAATCATGACGCTCAAAACATATTTGGCGCAAGCTTCTTCGAGTGGAGGAGGATCACTCCTTGTATTCGGAGTAGAGGAACGAACAGAAGGGGGTTTGTGATTTCGTCTGGTATCGTCAGTTGTGTGATTGCTCATACGAGAGCTCGTGCGTGGATTGTGCCGGCTCCATCTGGAAGCCATGGCCACTGAGAGTACTTTCAAGAGGAAAAGTTGAGATTGCAGAACTTCGAGTGAAGGTATTTCATTGGATTCTTGATTCTATAGTAGAATGAGTTGGTAGCATCTTCCAGGAGGATCGGTGATTCACGGTACCTTGGTCAGCTTTTCCAGCAATTCTCCCAAAGCAAATCCAATCATATCCAACGATTCATGGGCCAAATTGACCAGGGCTTCAACGGCTTGTTGTATAGCATTGTCTCCTTCTAGCCGGTCGAGAGGCACACCGGAATTGCACGGTAGCTTTGCCACTATGTCAATATATTGGATATTTTACATGAGAAATAGCACTCCCACCTTATTCTTAAGCCTGTTCACCAAAACTTGAACAATCTTCTGTTGTGGTGTTGGAGGTGCACCGTGATTCAGCGAGGATGCCGATTGTGACTGTCCAAAAACATGGTGATGGGAGTGTGAGTCACTGCTCTTGTGTGAACGATTCTGTATAGAGCTTCCTGAAGGATTAGCGTTACTTGTCAACCCAGCGGCTGCTGACGGTCGACGAGTAGGCATCGTCGTCGCCCCAGCAGAACTTGTTATATATCAATCAAAGCTCGCGGAAGTCGTGTATAATCTCGTGTTTGCCGTTACTAGAGAGAGAAAAGAGGTCGAAAAAAGGTCAAAGCGCTGCCCTACGCACGCAACAACCCCTGGCGACCGTCGAGAAAACAGCTCAGACTCAAGATGAGGTCGGCGAGATTGACCTGTGTGATGCTTATGTAACCGTCGCGTATCGCGAATCGAAAAAATGCTTTATGGACTCAAACTCCTTGGTATTTTGTCTCATGTTTGATTTTCTCCTACGATATCTGATTCCGATAGAATGGAAAGAATTCTGCCACGGCTCATAGAAGACAGAGTGCGCAAATTCTCCTTCTGAATGATTCTGACTCCACAAAGTACTACTTGATTATTCTGGGTTTCTTCACGGCGATAAATATGAGCTGAAGTTAATCCTGAATCTTCAAGACACCTCGTATGCCCGCCCTTTAGGACCGTTGCCCCTACTTGTGGAGACTGGCACAGCTTCCAATCCACATGCTGAGCTCACATATAGTAAACACTGATCAAAGAGCTAGACCAAATTTGGCACAGAAAGTCCCGTCGCCCATACTTTAAAGAGTCAGAACTTCGACCTAACGAAGTGATGGTGCTGCAGAAGCCTCCCATTCACAGGATTACTCCCTTCTTACTGCTCCTCAGGATACCAAGATCGGGACGAACTTGATTCAAGTTCTGAGGCCTGAGGGTCTCAAAGCCGAGCTGACCGAGAACACGTGCGTAAAACCAGGTAAAACCTTCAACCAAGCTTCAAGGGTTGGATCGATATCGCCTAAAGGTAAGCCGGCGGGTTATCAGAGAATATCTCAGAAATTCTTGGATACATATATAAGTAATGTAAGTACGCCGAACACGTCTTTTGAACGTTTGAACGTTAACACTTGAAACGTACTGTAGCATACTGCGGCGGCGGCGACACGGCCTGGCGTCTTCGAGTAGGCCTGCGGCCAAAAATGAAGCGAGTCACAGCCTATGTCGCGCAGTGTCAGTACTGTCTGTGAAGGTATACGTAGATGTGGCAAAGTGAACTCATACATATCACAGGCGGAAAGCTTCAATCAAAGTCCACTGGCAGGTTGGACTACTTAGGGACAAAGAAGAAGCGAATCTTTTAGCATTTCTCTTCCAGGCCAGAACGACATTCAGTTCTGATAGGTTCGGAAGGTCGAAAATCGCGGTTCCTATGGCTTCGATGCCAGCATTTGTCATGAAAGGAGGTTGGGGCCAGTGAAAGACTTCAAAAACTGATCAAGAGTTTGAGAAGGCTCGTAGAACATTGAACAACTAGGTTCGTTACTCGTATGACTGAGATTAAGAAGATAAATCGGTATCTATACCTAAGTAGCGGTGGGCTGGATCAGGCTGAATCGGCCTTCGATATCATTATTGAGCCACGGTATTGAGAATCGAGATAGGCTATCCATACAACCGAGCTACATGTACTATAGTATGAGATCACTTGTGGAGAAGTACCGAGCGCCACAACAAAGTTCTAGTCAACTCAAAAGGATGGGAGCGAATGATACGGAAGTAGTATGACAACGGGGTAAGAACTTCTGACCTGGTAATCCCATCCAACGATGAATGTCACATGTATACCCTCCCTTAGTGCCTCCGGGTCAAGGCACTGCAGGCACTGCATAGTTATATAGCCACTAAGCTATAATGTCAACGCGCTGAAGCAAATCACGGCTGGAGGTATGTAGTACTCAAATCTGAATGACAAATCGCCTCGACAAAGCCAAGCAATATAGTGCCACCTGAACACATAAGTCCAAGGGCCAAGGCCTGAGATGCATGCACTGGCACAAACTGGCACACGTACCGAATCAAAGGTCCAATCAGACTTGAGTAGCGTTTCTCACGCGGAAAATGATACGTCGTGATTTTCATGGCTTCAGCCTTAGAATCGACCTTACTAAAAACGACAACGGAACTAGGTCAAAGAGAGACAAAGCTCGGGGTAAGCGGTCCTCAGCGGTCCTCCTGCGTATGGAAACATGTAAGCTGCACCGAGAACACTGTCTACTAGCTGCCAGCACATACGCATGGGCAATTACTCCAGATCTTTCTCGTGCATGTGCTACGATTATCGCGAAGCAGGTTTCCATTTCCATTATTCGCCAAAAGTAGCAGGATAGTCCCAAGAGGGGCTTCGACTTGTATATCAACCCTGCTTGAGGATTGGAATCAGAAGCGAAACTTCTCAGATGTGACTGTAACCGCTACCACAACTTGGATTCGCCAAATGACCCCGAATCTACTAAGCTGGTTGAACAACGTGCATTTGGAATGGAGACCAGTTAGAGTCGAGCACTCACTAATGCTATTGGATTCCTTCGCTCTGTACGGAGTTGTGTATATAGATAGATCAATCCGGATTTGACGGCAGGAATAGCCTCTGAACTTCGGGATAAGTTCCGAGAATAACTTCCAGTTAACGAGTCCTGCGGACCTAAGTATAAGTAAGGCGAACAGCTATAATGATATTACAATAATGAGACCGATGAAGTAGTGCTGGTCGACCACAGAGGTTGACATACTTGGCTATGATGGAACGTTGAAATGGCCGAGGTAAACAGGACGTTCACAGGGCCTATGTACACGAATAATCGGACATAGGATACTCCCGCATATCATCGTGAGCGCAGTTCCAACACGTCGATGCACGATAGCAAACACTGGAATCATACAGAGGGAGTAAGTTGCTATAAGAAGTAACATCAAGCTGTTTCAGACTTACTTCCGACCTGCTTCCGACGCAGAAATTCTCCATTGTCCGCCAAAAGCAGTTTCTTTCGCTCTAGTCAAGGATAAGCATGGTGAGATCCAGTTGTCAAGGATGACAATACGACAACAATGGGGGATCAAGATCATGCGATTGTAAAGAAGTAAAGCAACAGCTTCAGTGAGTCTGAAGTTGATAAGAGTATTTGAGGACTATCCAGTGCATAAAATGAGTGAAAATTTGAATGAAACGAGTTCAGCTCAAATATAGACGAGTCCCAAGGGTACTGTCAGGTACCAGAAAACCCGAACTGTCCAAAAGAGAGCGGTTCAAAGAAGGTGCACAGCCACTGGACCTACAGGGACCCACAACGTAATGATGGGCACCTCCGAGTCCGTGCTGTCACCTGCTGTCACTGAGTCAACATACAAGTGCGCCGAATGATACATATACTTTTATATGAATCATCATGTATTCACAGGCCCAAGAAGATAGGAGCCATTTCACCCGTAAGTGAGTGCGCCGTGGCGGTGGTACTGCGCATTACATCGGATTTCGGTGAGTCTCAATTATGAGAGCATGATGCGAGAATTACGATCTTACATTGTTTGACTTGGAAGGCTAACACAGTCCGAAATAGGCCATATTTTCAGTTTTTCGTGTACTTGAACGTATGGTGCTACAATCTGACAGAGAGGAGATGAGTGAGTGCCTGGAAAAGGGAGAGGATCCTCCGAGTCCAGGATGTCCAGTTGATGACCGTTGGTGTCTGATATTTAGGATGGTCCATAGGCCATTTCAGCAAGTACTACAAGTGAAATTGTGGAGGGGCAGCCACATTAGAAAACGACCACATGCGCATTAGACTCAGAGTCGTTCAGGTCCAACTAAATTCAATTCAGAGATCCGATGCACGACCCAAAATCTGGAGACCCTTCCCAAAAACAGGCAGCTCCGCAGAGAATCATGACATATCAGAACAATCGTTGTTATTCATTTGTTTTCCCGATAAGTACTCCGCCAATTTGAAACCCCTCTTTTTCCTGCGGCTGTGACCCCCCGAGTTGACTGGGTCAGGTTTAGACTTCTTCCATATAATAGAGGGCGTGGTTCCAGTACTCCTTTTCTGCTTTCCGCCTCCTCCCGCTTCTCTGACACTTTTGCCTTATCTTTCCCCAACTGTCTTTTTCATTCCTACCGTACGCGAGTACGGCTGGTCTGACACTGCACTCGGGGTTTTCCACCTGGCTTTTGACGCTGAAAAGCTCTCCCGTTTGGTCAACCTCTTCAAGACCTTCTACCTATAATCTCCTCTAAATCCTTGCAGGTTCTTGTTCCTTTTGGTCGTTGTTACTGTCGTCGTCGCTTGCATCCAAACTTCGCTGCTTATTTCGCTCTCATCATTTTTCACTTGCATTGTCGATTAAGTTTTCTCAAAACCCTGTTGTCTCTTACACCTATCCCTCCTCGACATATTATACAGCCTTCTACGATAAAAAGTTTTCAATAGCCTGCTTTGTTGCGTTTGCGTGTTTTTGCATCCAGCTATCTAGTCCGTTCATATTCGTTCATACTTCACCTTCCGCTTTCGCAAACATTTGTTTCCCGAACACCCTGGCATTGACCTCACCATTACAGCCTTTCACATACCAACATTTATCCATACCGATTTGGACCTGGAATTACCATGCCTCGCAACGACGCCCACGAATCAGAGTACCCACCTGGACTTGACTTCCTGCGGAGCGGTAACAGGAATGCAATTGGGGTCGGGATTGGGGCCGAAGAGCATCGGACAAATGGGGCATTGTCCCCTATGGATCGACGTGGACCGAGTGTGATGCAGGGAGGAGGATACCCTATCTATACGAGCAGCAGAGGGATAACTGAGCAGCATTGGGAGGGAGTCGGGGCCGTAGGACCAAACAGGCACAATGCCGCCGGCAGCTTGACAAGCAACGCGAGCACGGGATTAGGACTCACTGGAGGCTCTTCTTTCCATCTTCACCCCCATCACCATCATCAGCCCAGTCAACGACACACCGGGCCCTCGCCGCTTGTTTCTCAGCTCTCGCCGAACGCGATATTTACCTCTCCTTCTTCTGCGATATCTACTTCTTTCAGCGAGCGAGAAGCCCACATTATCCGTCCTTCCAGCGGCAGTAACGCACGAGACACTCTGTCTGCTCGCTCTACACTGTGTTGGGGCGAACTCGAACCCTGGATGGACGAGGAATACGCAAAGCAAGTCTGTTCGTTGATGGGCTGGGATCCAGTGAATATCAAGGTGCCTCAACCAGTCCCAGATCCGTCTACAGGTCAGCAAGCCAACAACCCAGGTTACTGTTACCTCACTTTCCCTTCACCGGCACATGCCGCCTCCGTCCTCGCCCAGATAAACAACCCCGCGGGTGGTACCACCCCTATACCGATGCCGAACTCTACTAAACCGTTCGTCCTCAGTTGGGCCTCGGGCGCCCCTCCTCCAGTCTCATCAAATTCGTTCGCTGTCGGGTCTCCTACAGCTTTGACTGGTCTTTCTGGAGTCGGCGCAGGTGCGGCGGGCAGTGGGATGCAGCCTCAGTATCCCAAAGAGTACAGCATCTTCGTTGGCGATCTCGCCCCTGAGACATCGAACTCGGACTTGGTCGCTGTGTTCCGAAATCCTGTCCTTGGCCTTCGGAATGATCGCGAGCCCAAGTTCATTCGTCCTTTCCTCAGCTGCAAGAGTGCTAAGATCATGCTCGACCCCATCACAGGTGTCTCGCGAGGATATGGCTTTGTAAGGTGAGTAGATGGACGCGCCACGTCTTTGCTTCCTTTGGCTCACCTCTTTGTAGATTCACCGATGAAGCGGACCAACAGCGTGCCCTGATCGAGATGCATGGTCTTTACTGCTTGTCTCGACCTAGTACGTTCCCAAACTCGGAGAATAATGCGCATATATTGACCTTTCTTGACAGTGCGAATCTCACCTGCCACCGCCAAGTTCAAGCCACCGCCGACCGTGTCTCCTCAAGATATAGCGCAGCTTCAACAGCTTAGTACTGCTTCTCTAAATGGCTTGGGTCCCGGTGGAGATCTAGTCACGATTGCTCTACCTTTGGCTAGCTCTACATCAGCTAAGAGCGTTTCAGCTCCTATAGCTTCCTCTGTTGCTTCTACCCCTGTCTCTAACCCTAACTCGACGACATCTGCGTCAACTTCCGGATCCACTTCGTCTCTTGCTACAACTGCATCCGCATCCACATCTTTGTCGTCGTTGGGCACCGCGAGTTCCGGCACTGGTTCTAGCAATAGCCTCGCATCATCGGCATTCAACTCAAAAGAAGACACATCTATCTGCATGTCCGGAAACGTCTTAGCTCAACTGTATTCCAACGAATCTAGTAGTGGTTCCGGCCAACCTGCGGGTAGCGCTTCCGTGAACACCCAATTTGTTCAACAGGATCCGTCTCGAGCTCAGCTTCCTATGGACTACAATCCTACTGTGGGCACAACGAGTGGCGGGCCGCGATATCTCATCTCCGAGGAGTCGTGGAAGCATCACGCTCAAGCGCGCGCAATCTTGGGAAATTTGATTGGACCAAATGGAGAGCAGCTTACTTCAACAGACCCGTATAACACGACTGTGTTTGTCGGAGGATTGAGCCCATTAATTCAGGAGGAGACTTTGAGAACGTTCTTTACCCCCTTCGGAGACATTCACTATGTAGGTTTCATTGCAGTTATACTTGATCGTCGTGAACTCATCCATCTCGATAGGTAAAGGTCCCTGTCGGTAAACATTGCGGTTTCGTGCAGTTCGTGCGCAAGGCCGATGCCGAGCGTGCGATAGAAAAGATGCAAGGCTTTCCCATCGGTGGCAGTAGGATACGGTTGAGTTGGGGTCGCAGTCAATGTAAGTCCCAAGTCTGTCTTCTGTTTCAGTGAACTGATCGTTGCTTGGTTGTAGATAAAGCTGCACAAGCCGCTGCGCAAGCTGCTCAGGCTGCTGCTCTTCAAGGTCATAGCCAGAGTCAATTTCCTGTTTCCGTGCAGATGGCATCTCATGGTAGAGAAGCTGGACAGCTTACACAAGAGCAAGCCTTACAACTTCTGCAGAAACTCAGCTTGCAGGGCTATTTGGATCCTTCATTCTCCCTCGTACCGAACGCCAATTCCGTTGGCAATTTCCTCAACGGTGGCACCATGGGGCCTGGTTCCGCCAATGGTAACAACGGCAGTGCGGGTGCTACTGCTTTGGAGAAGATGTTCGTCAATGCTTCACCCACTGCTGGGCTTTTTGCTGAGGATAAGCTGCGTTCGGCTCACTTGGCTTCTAGAGAGGACCTCGTAGGATCCTCATCGTACGACGGGGCTTTCAGTTCAAATGAGTATGGGTTTTCGGGTCCGCAACAGCAACAATCTCGGCACCAGCACCATCAAAGCCAGATTGGACATCAACTGCAGCAGTCCCAGCAGGATATGGCATCGTCAGTTCCTGCGCGTTTAACTACATTTTCCCCGTTCTCACCTGATCCGAATGGAGCCCATACACCCGGTTCAAATGCTGATGGTCCTGAACTGAAGAGAAGGGAGTCCTATGGCGGACGACCGACCTCAACTGAGCTTTCGCGCCCTCACTCGAGCAAGCACTTTATGCAAGGATTTGCAGCGTATGGGTCATCCGAGGATCTACCCCTGGGCGTGAACGTGAACGGCTTGAAGGCTGAGAGCACCACTGGGATGGGGACCGGTACTAGTACGGTCAGACTTTCACCTACGTCCACCCGACCACCAAGTGTAGCGCGGTATGCCAGTTACCAGGGCGGGATGGGGATGTCCCCTGTGAACAAGAATCCGATGCCCATTCCTATTTCGAGACCGTCCTCGGGCCAGCCGCAGCCATCCCTCTCTAACTCTCTTGGAAGCGGTCCGTCTGCTCAATCTCATTCAAGCCCCGCACAGGACTCGTTTGACGCGATGCACGACCTCAACGGGACCCTTGCAAGCCTTGATTTAGGA
Organism: Neonothopanus nambi; assembly: GCA_003987895.1. NCBI lineage: Eukaryota > Fungi > Basidiomycota > Agaricomycetes > Agaricales > Omphalotaceae > Neonothopanus > Neonothopanus nambi. Next base: position 10,809 of record RCHF01000886.1, read on the forward strand.
GACTCGTCCATGTCGAGTCTCAGCGGCGGAGGGCATCAATCCTTTGATGCGCGCGGGGACTGCAGGATGCCTGAGCGGGAAGAGATGAGTTCCAATCGCTCATAAGGCACGAAAAGCCTTACGGAGCGCTCGGAGAGCAGGACGGAATCTGTACAACTGTTGTTGACGTTGGACGAGCGGAACGTGGTGGAAGCGTCGTCGTAATTGAGCGAGCGCTTAATTGCTTGGCTTTGTGAGGGTTTGACTTATACCCACGGTCCTACTATCTGTCTGACCCTGAGTAGGGGTCTTTCAGCGATGATCTATCTTTGTGCATATCAACTGTTTTTTGGATTATGTTCCCATCTCTCCGACTACGCTTCGATTGGGTTTTGGTTTTGTGCGTTATCGCTTCATGATCACGGTGCAATCTGCCCTCATCCCCTTTCACGCCACATGCCTTCACTTTCTTTGTGTTTTTTTTCCTTGGGTCCTGCATTTTTAGTGGGTCGCGAGTTTCCCTCCCTTTCTTAAATTTTCCCCTTCCTCTTTGTGGATCCATACTGTGATTACACCCACTCCGAACTCTCACCTCGCTATTAAAAGCCTTTGTCGTGGCTCATGATTGTCATCATTCATCTTACTATTCTGATATCCCGCGTACAGAGATATCAATTATTTTCGTAACCCTCTGTCTACGTTTCGATCTTTTCTCTTCGTTTCGTCCCCCGTTTTCCTGAAATCAGTCTGTCGTGTTACCTCTCTAGTCTCGAAATCGCTAGCTTTTTGTTTTGTTGTTTGATTTGTCTTATACTCCTATTCGGAATACATAAAGCTCTCTCTTCTCCCTCCCTCTCCCTCCCTCCCTCTTTACCCTTTTTCTTTGCGTTATCGTTTTAACTAGTGCAATTTACGGCTTCGGTCTCTGTTTTCTTCCCCTTTTATCCGCCTCGTGTCCTCTTACGCAAATATCTCTCTGTGAACGCTTTCCTGGTTTTCTCTCTTGAATTATTATTTTGTTTCGAACGTAACTTAGTTATAAAGTGTCGTCCACTAGCCTGCATGTTATATATAACATCGCCTCACTCATATCTCTAACACGGCCTTTGTTGCAGTATTTCCATTGAGTAGTGTTTCTGTTATGCCTGTCATTCATTAGGTTTGAGTAGATCACATCAATTTCCAGACGAACGAGACTCGTTATTTGAAAGAGTCGTTGTCCAGACGTCCAAGCCTATTACCTGGTCCAAGCTGTTGATGTCTTGCTTACCAACACCTACCGATCCAAATAATAGTCCTCCCAAATCGGGAGATTCGGCAGTTTATTCCGGCAAAAAAATGTCTACTCCCTCCACCGTGAACGGATTCACTGTCCTGCCCGTATCTTACTCTAGCTCTTCAACACATTATATCTACACTAAAGCTCATGTGTCTTCCAAAAAGGCAAAGGCAACCTCTTCCAATAATGTATGGCCTGATGGTCGAACGTTGTTCTTGGCTAATGTGCCTCCCGACGCGACAGAGAGGGAGTTGATTCTATTTTTCAAGCCATATGGGACGGTGGAGAAGGCTATATTTGACTTGGATGGTGCAGAGGATGTTTTTGCCGAAGATAGTGATGACAGTGAAGATGAGATGGGGGAAGAGGAAGGTACAGACGCAGATGCAGATGGAAATGCAGACCAGATGGATGAAGATGCTCCGCCACGGAAAAAGAGGAAAATGAACAAGAAACAGAAAGAACCACCACAAGTTATTCCTTTACCATCACGTCCTCTACGGAAACTACGGAAAACAGGTCAATCTGCCCATGTCGTCTTCTTAGATGCTTCATCTCTCGATAAATTCCTCTCTGCATCACATACGAAAAAACCTCGGTTATGGCCTGCTAGCCCCAGCTCCTCAGAGGTACCGTCCGGTCTAACACATTACACCGCACTCTACGACGCTCTACGACCGGCATTAGATTCCGTGCGTGAGCACGCGGATTCTGCGGTTGCGCTGTATGAGTTTGAGGTGGAGAAGGCGAAACAAAAGTCCAAGTACAAGAAGGGTGAGGCTATTGTTGACGAGGACGGATTCACGCTTGTCACGAGAGGAGGAGCGTACGGACAGACGTTGGGCGGTGGTGTTACTGTTGCGACGAAGAAGTTCCAGGCGAGTGGGGAGGCCAGTGAGAGGGGTAAAAAGAAGAGGAAGGAGAAGGAAAAGAGTTCGTTTTATGCTTTTCAGAAAGCAGAGAAACAGAGGAATCGTATGTGCTCTTCTGGTCTCATTTGAGAGTTCGATATACTGATGCTGGTCATTTTTAGATCTACTAGAACTGAAGAAGAATTGGGAGTTGGACAAGGCGAAAGTAGAGAAGCTGAAGGCTTCTCGACGGTTCAAACCATACTGAAGGTGTACATACGTACTGTATTGTCTGAAGACGAGGTCCATATCTGCGTGTGTTCCTAGGTATTCTACTTCAATGCGGTACATGTGTATACATACCATGTTCGCTAGGCAAGTGTACTTGCAGTACTGCATGTGTCCGCTAGGCATTAGCAGCACTAGAATTTCAGAAGCTTGTCGATGCCTCAGATAATGGCTCAGTGTACATAAGCTAAATACATTCTCTTCACACCCCATGACTGCCCGGTGTCATTCGGCGACGGTATAACCGTATAATTATACAGCGGCTCAACGCCAATTTTATTCACTTCTAACGTAAGTATAAGACGCAAATTGGTGGTCAGGCCAAGCCTTTATCAACCCATCTCACGTTCAGAGGGACGCTACAGAATTTCCACAATACAACTGGCCTGAATCGCGTTTGCCCTCCAGGCAGCAAAACAGCTACGACTTCGGACGACTCTTGACGACATTTCTGACGYMTGGTATTCAGACTACGCATCTCAAGGATCTTGTGCTCGTGACGGAAGCATTGAATACGACAAGACAAGACAATGTCAACCTCCCTGGAGGGGAACGCTCTTTCTTCAGTCTCCAACGTGATTCCCGCGCCCAATACTCACAGCGAGACCGAGAAGGCTCAGACTCAGGTTAATGATTACGAAGCTGGAACCAAATCCGAGTCAATGATAACTACGAGGACGAGTGGGGGTGGTGATCATTCGGAGTCGGCAGAAAGGGAGGATGCGGATTTGACTTGGGACAGTGGAACGAGTGCGTGGCTCTGTGTTGTGGGGGTAAGTAATTCGAGGAATTAGGGGCGCAGTAATGGTACTTAATGCAATGATCCATAGGGATTCATGATCTCGGTTACATGCTGTACGTGTTTTCTCGACTCTGCAGAGGGTGTTTATTGTCGACATGGGCTCATCGTGACGTTTAGATGGTGTAGTGAACAGCGTGCGTTTAAAATAGCTCAGATCCTCTTGAACTGAGTGGCGTGACAATTTCGCCATAGTATGGTGTATTCGAGGATTATTACTCTACTCACCAACTCTCCAACCAATCCTTGAACAACATTTCCTGGATAGGATCTCTCCAACTATGTCTCGTCTTGCTCGTAGGTTGCATTTCCGGACCGTTATTTGATGCTGGGGTAAGAGCTTTGTTGAACGATAATACGATGAATACCAACAAAATTATTAGTATTTCAAACAGCTCATTGGAATTGGTGGAATACTATATGTGTTCTGCTTGATGATGACTTCGATATCCAAACGTGTGTTGTGTCTCCAGTTCTACAGCATCATCTGACTCCGGTCTACAGAGTACTACCAATTCGTCTTCAGTCAGGGTATTGGCGTCGGGGTTAGTCAATCTTACCCGTTCTACATTCGGTTTAAGAGACTCACGTTCCTCTCTACAGTTAGCACAAGGCATGATATTCACGCCTGGAATGTCAGTCCTCGCACACCACTTCAAGCGCCACCGGAACGTCGTTTTCGGGATATTCGCCGCCGGAGCTTCTATAGGCGGTGCAATTCTACCCATCGCACTTCAGAGGCTCTTTTCGGAAGTGGGATTTGCGTGGGGTGTGAGGATTTGTACGTCGTTCCTTTGTTAAGGATAGTATCCGCTCATATGATGCTTTGGGACTTAAATAGTGGCGTTTATTGTGCTTTTTTGTGTTAGCACGGGTTTTATACTTTGTAACCCGAGGCTACCACCTAGGAAAGGAGGTCGTGTGGTGGATGTTCGTGTATGTAAGTAATTTTGTTCGTACGTTAGAATTCTTCCTTCACTCATATTTCTTATTTTCACCAGTCAAGAGCTTTTCATACTCGCTTTTAGTTCTCGGAGCAGGATTTGTTGGTCTTGGATTGTCCGTCGAACAGTTTCTTTTTCTACACTGGGGCACGAAGGCTAAGCACATACATCCATTCAACTAGATACGCACCATTGGGTTATGGTGTCACATACGCCGCCAGTCGAGGAATGTCCCAACAGCTCGCATTTTATTCGTAAGCAGGTCCTCTCAACTACTCCTGCAATTGTACGCTTACTTCACACCGTACACTTCACAGTCTATCAATCCTCAACGCTGGCTCAGCCATCGGTCGTACTGTCCCAAACGTGATATCAACGAAAGTTGGTCCATTGAACGTGCTCATCATTTCTTGCATCGTATCTACTGTGTTTTTGTTCGTGTGGACAACTGCTACCTCAAATGCCGAAATTTTGGTGTATTACGCGTTTTTTGGTATCGTCAGCGGTAGGTTTTGCTTTTACTATCCTTTCTTTTCTCTCTTGGTTGGTTGATCATGGGAGGAAGAGGCGTACGTGTGTCAAGTTGATGCTGACGCCTTTCTTTGCCTACATTGTTTTTCTAGGAACGTACGTTTCATGTTTGCCCGCTGCTGTAGCGAGTTTGACGAAGGATCCGAAAGAGACTGGGTGAGCAATTTTGTTCCGTTGACAAGTTCACACTTAAACGGACTATGTATCCCTGAAGGTTACGTCTGGGAATGATGTTCTGTACCACCTCGTTCTTCTGGCTCGGGAGCTCACCAATACAAGGCGCTCTCATTCGCATACACGGGACGTATTTGCCTTGTGCGGTGTTTTCGGGTGCGACTGTTATTCTGGGCGTGGTGTTTATGGTTCTTGCTAGACACTTGGCGGTTAGAGAGGCAAGGAGTCCGTGGGTGTAGGACATATCCGACGAAGTTGATGTATATAGATTATAGGACCCTCGTATATAGCGGTGTAGTGAAGCATATGAGTAACAGATGCATTGGGCATAGAGCATAGAACAAAGGCTACATTTCAGGTACCATTCATATGGCTGCATCGTAATTCGAGCCTAGACAAGGTCAATAGCACACCAAACACGACAACGAAAATACAGAGTTCGATAAACTTCAGCAGACCCCTAATCGCCTTAACAACACCGTCTCCCATGAATTTGTCAATGAATCCATCGGAAGACCTATCACTATTCATAGAGCGTACGATCTGGTTCACGAGCACGGGATCCTCACTGACTACGGTCCACTGCTTGCATGCGGAGGTGGACATAGTAGCGCAATACGGACTGTGCCCGGATTTCCTCAAGCGATAGATATCAGCGGATGATAGGCTGTGACTATCGAAGATGAGGGCGCTAGGCTCAGCATTGCATACGCGGTTGCGACAAGATGAGTCCGTGCTGGAGATGGAAGCTGACTCGGAGTCGGTACGGGTGGATGACAGATTCGGAACAATGTGTTGGTCGTTCTCGTCGTCATCTAGCAAGTCAAGATGATCGTTCCTGCGTGTGGAGTCGCTGTCGGAGGCTCGAGATGGTGCATAGGATGATGATTCAGGCGTATGGGGTATTCGGTCGTGGTTGTTAGTGGTGGAAGGCCACTCGGGATAAAAATACGAGACAGGTTTGGAGCGGGTCGCGGGGACAACTTCTACAAATGTTTCTTTCAGAAACATGTATGCAGATCAATCATGTGTGATACTCACTGGACTCTGGAGTGACAGGCGGCGAACACGAAATTCGTCTATGACCCGCCCTAGGCGCGCCGCATGTTCTGCAGTGCGGCTTCCTGCGCATGGAAATCCCTGGCTCAATGCTTGACCTGGACATTCTTCTCTGAGGTCACTGCTTTCAAATTGAAGACGACAGTCAGCCGAGAGGCGTACTTAAGACACATGAACACAAAGAGCATCATTCACCTATCGAACGAAGAGGCTCAAAGAGGGCGCATCTAGGTGGTTTGTGAACAAAGCGACCATTATATATGACAAAGATACAAAAGTACTTCAAGCGTTTGTCTTGGTGCTATTTCAGGCCCGATTTCATAATTCAGAGGTATAAGCTGTAACGCGAGGCTGAAGGAGAAGCAAATTGAAAGAAGAAGCCACAAGTGGAAGGTTTTGACTAGGAAGCCTTCCGACAACGTCAGTGCCATATATGTACTGGTTGAAGGTCGCGACCCAACTTGGAAACTCTTTTACATTTTCTCTTTTTGTACATCAGTTGTCATGCTGAACTCAGATAAACACTCCCAGCCTGCAAATTACAAGAGACGTTTCAATTGTTCTTAGCAGTACATAGGAATATACTCAATTTATTTCTCAGTTTATTTTTTTGCTACGTGCAAGCTGCGCGTGGAACTCGCTTAAGTTCTCATTTAGGATAGGTGTGGCGTTTTCTAAGACTCAACCAGCCTTGAACGTCTGGCGAAGCTTGGCCAATATTTTTCTAGGAAAGAAGGTTTCTATGCATTTGTTAATCATAAAAGACTACATCCGCACCTCAAAAAGGGAAGAAACATCGTCTATTCACTACAATTCAGCTAACACTCGCTGATAGCCCCTATATTCCTTCTATACGTAAGCGAGGTCCCGCGTGTGCAAGAAGAAAATAAACTGAGAAAATAAATCAAAATTGATTATTGAGTACCACTACAAATGAGTCATGACCGAGTCACGATATGGAGCTCGGAACAGGGTCAGAAGTAGGACTATCATTTATCCAGACCAGACAGCAGGTCCTGGGAAGGTGTAGCTCTGAAGGTTATTGTAAATGTTGATCTATGCAGGTAATTGGCAGATAACCAATCAGCCTATCCGTCCAGATAAAAGGCCTTCCACGACTTACCGTGATACCGGGGTCGCTGCCGTGGTACGCGCCGGGCAAAGCAACGGTAGGAGGAGAAGCATTCCCTCCGCTGGTTATACTGACCTGGGCACATCCTACGGGTCAAGGATAAGCAAATCTACTCGAAAGAGCGAAAACAAAAGGCCTGCGAGCTTACCGATGTAGAATTGGGCGCCAGGGTACGTCTCAGCGACGTGAAGAGCAATCTACAGAGGGGCCCGTCAGTGTGAAGTCAGGTAGCGTGAGGACTGAGGACTAACGATTTCAGCACGTAGGAGGTACTCTCCAGCAGGGAGAGAGGAGGGAATGATGACGCTGTGTTTACCTGTTCATTGTATAGCGTGAAAAATGGGAAGGATATATTAACTTTCGTACGACGACTGTGCTGTCTGAGGGATGCTGGACAGTCGGAAGCTTACCGTTATTAGCGTTGACAACATCAGTAGCCCACGTCTGCGTAGAGGGGTCGATGAGCCCAGACTCGTAGATCTTCGTCCACACGGATCCTTGGCCATTGAAAGAGGCAGCAGTCGAGGGAGCCTTGGCGATGTATACCATGACGGGCCCTTTGTGTCCAGCGGAGATAGCATCCTCACCGGTACGTTGGGCGTGCTGGTGCCATTCGAAGCTGGAAGGGTGCAAAAAACAGGGGAGTGAATACGGGGAAGCGCTACTAAGTGGACATGTGGACTGCCACTTACGTGATATTGGCACCTGCAGGAATGCTGAGGGTCTCGACACCAGCGCCAGAAAGACCGTTGACGTTACAAGTCAAGTCGGTGGAAGTGACGTCCGTTACGGGATTGTTGTTGGGCGGGACACGGATGTAGTTGTTCTGGCCTTCATCGACCTGTATACGAGACACCTATCAGCGTCTTCACTCTGAGATTGTAGGGAAGAGACGTACGCCATTGTCCCAGATATACTGCATAGTAACTAGTGTAATACTGAGCAATCGCATGCCGGCGGAAAAAGAGATGAGAATCTCGACGTACAGTGAGCATTGGCGTAGGCTACTAGAGCAAGAAGGGACAGAAGATACTGCATCTTGGTCTTGAAGAGCTCTGTTGCATATACACTAGCGCATTTATACCCGTGGACGCACCCCAAACCCGTGAATCAGGTTAAACTTCTCAGTTTTGGTAAGAAAGATTTAAAGTGTGAAATTCGCCCATGGGTAGCATTCCTAAGCGGTCCCGAGACGAGGATTGATACAGTTTGATTGAGATTGAGCGAAAATAACGAGCACCTGAAAGCCATAACGTGCTATTGAAAGGACTCTGACGCAAAGAGTAGAACGCTTTCGACTAAGATATCCGAAAATCAGGCGAACGGGGAGTATTTTCGGATGCACCGACAAGGTGGAATGACATCTGTTGCCAACCAAAGACGGAAAAATTGAGAAGCTTCTTCAGTCCTTTCTCTCTGTTGCGGTTTCAACCTCGGAAAGAGCCAGGACGCCAAGCATGCCAAGAGTTTTGCAGTTGAATACCTGGTTAACGATTGCCTTGTTATGCGTGAGGATTTGAAGAGATTTGAAGAGGTCAGTCTTTCCGAAGTCTTTCCCGATGCACCGAGTCAAGTACCCCTTGCGACACGCTAGCACGGTGCTCATTAGCAGAGAGCTACGAGTCCAGTTTTTGTGTATTTTGAGCGCGGAGTAACGTCAAGTTTGGCATCCACTGAGCAAAGGGTATGTACAGGCGAAGTATACTAGCATATCTGGCCCGGGGCCCCTGGCAGCACGAGTTGAAGTAAAGTTTCGAGTGACTAGATGAAATTTGCCCGCATGGCATCGAGAAGGACTTCGTTCGAAGAGAAGTGCGTCTGACTCTAGTAGGAATCACAACAATACTCCTGCATGTGCGGCAGCGCTCAGCCGGAGGTATCTATTGATGCACGGTGTATCTCAGACACAAAGCGGGAGCAAGGAAGGAAGGGAAATAATTAACTGATTAAGGAACACTATTGAGAGACATCACAGTCAGTACATGTACAGGAACGAATAGCAAGATAGCCCCCTCCTATGAGTCTTCACTTTACCTCTTCTCAGCGGTAACCAATCCGCGAGACCTCTCTTCTTCCTCCTGCATCGCCCATTTTGTATCGATATAATTATGCAGCGGTACATCTTTCATCAATAACGAAGCCAGCAATCCCAAGCCCAGGAGCCCAATTAACGTATACCACACCGGACGCAAACTATGTGCGAACGCTTCGCGCACTTGGTCCTTCAGTGGTTGATTGAGGTGCGGTATCTCGGGGATGATGGAATAAACCAAGTCTACGCCCCCACCGAATTGAGAGAGGAAGTCAGAGGGAAGGTTGACTTTGAGCCTGTTGGTAAGAATCGCGCTACCAACAGCAACACCCCAGATCTAAACATCATCGACAAAAAGGTCAATCGTTTGAAGATGTACCCAGAAAGAAATAACAAACCTGAGCAAGTGAACGAAAGAACGCAAAAAGTGCTAACGCATACGCGTTCTCTGATACAGGTAAAGGTGATAGGACAGGGAAGTATGTTGCACCTATGTCGTGTTTCGTCCATGAGGTGGCGGAAAAGAAACTCAGCAGTGACACTTACCAAATAGTAGTCCTGATCCAGCGGCGCCGATACTCGCGAGCCCAATAGGTTGCGAAAGAACAGAGTCAGCACCTGCAGTTGAGAATGCTCCCGCGCCAACTACAGACAGCACCCAACCGATCCATAGTTGCGGGCGGTAGATTTTGAGGATGGTTACTGTTACACCACCGACTACAACGAACGGTCTAAGAATAATGGATCAGCTTGATCGATCACAGGACGAGAGGTGAAGGATGGTGTGCAGGCGGCCATGAGGTCGTGAATGATCAGAGATGGAATTTATAATTACCCGACGACGAGGGAGATGCCGAACATATCGACGCTAGAGCGAATAGGTGAGGCGTCTTTACAGGATTGGAAGTAGACTGGGACATAATCTGTGAAGAACGTAATACGGTCAGTGGTACTGAATTGGAAGGAGTGGGAAAATGGTTTGAGTACTGACAGACCCATGCAACTACAACCAGGGAATTAATGAAAACTTGTATATATCTAGTTCAATTAACTCGCGTCAAGATTGAATGGAAGACTCGTTAGTAATCCAGCGCACCCGGATACTGTCGTTCGATTTGAAAGCAGCCTACGAGGAACCTAGTTAGATGTCAATGAGTATCCACCAATGTATACTCAACCAGGCAACTTACCATAGGATTTGTAGCGAACCTCGTCTCATAGACAAAGAATGAAATGAGACCCAAGATCCCGAGGATGAGAGGTACAAGAATCCGAGCAGACCCCCACGCGTACCGTGCCCCTCCCCAGGTCAAAGCGATGACGAGAGATGTTGAGCTTGAGATTACGATACCGTTTCCTCTGTGGTCATCAAGGCCGAGAGGAAAGTAAGCATTGTATGAGGATCAAACGTGAAGGATCTATTCAGAGATGAACTTACATCCAGTCCATCCTCGAGATTTTCTCCTTGAAAGTACCACTAGGTGTCGGGAGGTTCATGAACAATAGCACTAGGACTAACGCTACGCCACAGACAGGAAGATTAAGATCTATAAAGAAATGAACATTAGCTTGCGATTTCGAGCCCGAATGGCATGACACGCACAAAATAACCAACGCCAGTTGCCTCTTTGAGCAAGTGCGCCACCTACGAGAGGACCGATGGCCACTGCGACGGTCCATGTCCTAAGAGGGGAATTAGACTCCGAAAGATGGGAACATCATGACATCTACGCACATGCCAATGAGTCCATTGTACGCTCCTCGTTCCCGAAGCGGCACCTAGAGAGTACATGCGAGCCATTCAGAAAGTGAGGATCTGCACAGAGGCAAGTAGATTGACCATGTCACTGACGACGATTGAGGACAATGCAACAATCGCGCCTCCTCCAACACCTTGCACAGCTATATGTTGTGTATCATCAGTGAGTCGTCCATGTGGCGATGGTCAACCAGAAGCTCACTTCTTGCCGCGATGAGCCAATTCATAGTCTTTGCTGCTCCACATAGAGCACTTCCGAGAGCGAAAATTAAGAGAGCGCCGATGAAAGACCATTTTCTTCCAAATATCTGAGGAACAAGAATGAGCTCCCATAGTTGAGAGAAACGTTGGACGAATTACTTCTGCTAAACCGCCGCTCATTGGAAGAAATGCCGTAGATGCAAGCTGAAGGGAACATTAACACGGAATAAAATATCTGCGAAGGCGAAAATCGAAGGAATACGCACCCCATACGCAGTACCAACCCACGCAAACTCAGTACCGTGGAGATCGTTGATGATTACGGGTAATGCATTCGCAGTCGCGCTCTAGTAGACCATTAGTGACTAGAACTGAACAACACGATACATTACTCACGAATTCAAGTGCACTCAAAAACAGAGACACGCATAGCGCGAGGAAAATTAACCAGAATCGAAGACCTTTTCCAGCTTGAGTGGCTGGGGCTTGTGTAAGCTTTAACGCTCCAGACTCAACGTCGGTCATCGTAGTTGGTTGGGGGAAGAATGGGTGAAGGAAACAATGAGGACTCAAGAGGGAAGGAAGCCTCTTGTCAACTTCTTCATTCCATCAACAAGTCATCGCATTTCCTCGACTTCTGATCTGCCAATCTTCTGGGCCTCGGACCAAGCTCGGGCATGTCGATTGAAAGCTTTAGGGTTCGACGTTCGGGGGTAGAGGGTACTTAGATGCAGAATTAATCGGTTTGGGTCCATGTGCTGAACAGGGGAAAAGTGAACCGGTTCAACCAAGTCAGCTTGAGATATACACGTGGCAACTCCGACCGCCCTTGTCGGTACCGTAACCTTGTGTACCTGATCTCATACAGTAACATGTACATTCCTCGGCGTGCTGTGGAGGCTTCTTAGGGCTTCTTTCGAGACGAGTCAGCGAGTGTGGGTGGAATCATGATGCATCGATTTGTGAAGCTGTACACGGATATAGGGCGCACGGCGTACACGGTCCCCATCTTGCTTCACGGCCCTCACCATGTTGTCCAGTTCGACCATTTGTGGCTCACTCTCCGTCGAACACATCACGGTCACGACCTCAAGTGAAAATGGCCCCTTGAAGACTGCCGTTAATCGCTATAGACGACCGTCAGGCAAAGGCTTGGAGTCAAATAAACCAGGAATTGTTCTTTTTCTCGCTCATGGAATTGGATTGCGTATGTTCTCTAGCCCTTTCATCAGGTTCTTCAACAGTATTTGCTAACGCATGAACGGAAGACAAGGAAATGTGGGAACCTACCATCGCTCGCCTCTTCCAGCTAGACGACCAGAGCGCTTCTCTTCCCGTTCAGGAAGCATGGGCGGTAGATGGACAGAATCACGGAGACTCGGCTGTGTTTAACGAAAAACTTTTCCACGAAAAACCGCACTCCCGTACGTATCTTTCTGTCTCTCCGTGACTTCAGGTACTGACCGTCTGTTATGTAGCAATATATGACTGTGCGGAAGTATTTGCGACTCTATACAAGTCTTTCTTGAACTCGTTCGATCCCAACATACATAAAGTTGTCATGATCGGCCACTCAGGAGGAGGAGTTATCGCGTATGTGGCTACTTTACGACCCTGAGTTTTCAATATCCGGTATTTCCGATCATATTCCATCCGTTTCTCCTCTCCTTCTTTCGTTGGACGTAGAAAGCTTACTGACATCTCTATTCAGTGTCTTGTCAACGTCATACTTCCCGGGACGTGCGACAAACGTTCCGTACTCGGCACTCATCCTCATCGAGCCAGCGATGGCAGCGCACCAGATGATTGGTAAAGAAACGGATGTGTACAACATCATCAAAGACATGACACCCAAACGACGAGATATCTGGGACAGCCCTGAAGCTGCCTATATTTGGATGAAAAAGCGCCTTCCATGGGCTGGATGGGATCCACGGATATTGGAGATCTATGTGGTAGGTCTAACATCGCGCCCATCTAACTACAAGTTTCATCTCCATATTGAACTGATGATATGTAGAAACACGGCCTTCGACCTCTTCCGACGATGCTCTACCCTGACAAAACTAAAGGCGTTACCCTGAAGACAACGAAATACGCTGAAGCGCAAGGTTTCGGCGCAATTACTGACGAAGCACTTGACGCTCTTCACCGTTTGAACCAGATATCTTCCGTCGTACCGGTTCATTTAATCTTCGGTGAACGTGAAGAATTGTAGTGAGTATTCTACTTTTCTGAGATCCGACTTTTACTTTTTCTTTAACTCGTTGTATCTAGCTCGGAAGAAGCTCAGAATTCACTCAGTAGCCCTTCCGAAAAGAGGTTCATAGCATCTGTCACCCGTATACCCGATACGGGGCACCTTGTAAGTGTAATTATTCTGGCTGGATGAAGGGGCGCTGATATTTATCATTACCTATGTAGATCCCCCAAGAAGCTCCAGACAGATTAGCAGACTCTATATACAGTATTCTCGTCTCAAAGGACGGTGCAGGAACAACTAGGAAAAGTAAACTGTAGAGGGCGCTTCGTACCGCACATGTCCGTAAATCGCGCATGCTTTGATGCATTCTTTAGATATCTGTCATGTCTATATGTCGGTGATTCCTTTGTATATGGAAGAAAGAATCATATGCAACGTGCATGGGTGGAAACTTCAGACAAGGTATAAAAGTCCTGATCAATGATATGTCTGACTTCCCATGGCTGTTCAGACATCCTTCGTGCCCGTTCAGAATCTTGTCAATGGTGTCACAATAGGTTCAAACTCGGTTCGTTGGCTCTACATATGTGCAAATGGGGACCCTACTTCTGTTAATCGTACACGTTAATCTGATTAACGTATTACTGTTCCGTACACGCGTGAAATTCCCCATAAGAATAACTTGAAGTAAGGAACAAAGATTCCAGGGATTGTTGAGCATTTTGGCATCTCAGCCGCTATCGTTCCAAGTTGACGCTCAGCGCTCACGTTTCACAATGGTTGCTAAATAGAAGACAATACTTTTGTAAATAAGTTATACATAGGATTTATGCAAAGAACGTGGTAGCCACTTCAAGCAGCATTAAGTACCAATATCTACGAATGCCTGAATAATTTAAAACAGTCATACCAAGACCACGAAAAACTTATAGAAACTCTAAAAATCTAACCAATCCCAGATCTACAAGCCTACGAACAACCAGCGGCCGCTCGACGAACAGCTCTCCCTTTCTTATCCTTGAAGAAGACAATATCACCTATCGAAAAGGGTGACCCCGTCAAAACTAGCGAGACAGGGAAAACGACCCGCATCTACGTACCTTCGTCCTCGACAAACTGGCAAACGTTGTAGTTATCCCATAATGCCTTGAAAGAGTTCTCCTCGGAGTGAGCATAGTAAGATCCGATCTTTTGCTTTAAGAATCTTGTAGCCTCTTCTCCGTTATCTACCGCCAACATTGGAATTAGTATTTCTACAACTTAAATCAGAAATGACTCACACCAAGGCATCTTGGGGAAGAAATCTGAGCATAGAAGAACGATTGATGAGACCCTTTTAATTTGATATGTAGGTTAAAGAACACTTACGATGGACGACGTGAAAATGCGCTACATCATGTAAGAAGAACCTTCCCATCCAACCAAGGAAATCACGGTCGATAGTAGCAGCGGCACCTCGTTGAAAGTTCCACATCCCATTACGGAAACGAGGGAGGTGCGGGTCGGTATGTTGGAGGTACGTGATCATAATGACTAGATTTTCAGGGGATCAATTCGCGAACTGTTAGCAGTCAAAATGACGAAGGAACTCACTCCAGTGAGTAACACCGATATAAGGGATCCAATAATACATTATGAGTTGTTTTGTACCAAAATGACGAGCTGCGGAGATGAGAGCAAAAAGCATCGTGCCGATGCCAATATTGGATGCGATGACGGCGTTTCGTTGGCCTTTTGTGAAGAATATCGCGTTTGCTGAATTGGTGCAAGATGTCTTAGTTGACCAGCTACAATGAACATCGAAGAAAGTACTTACGATTAAAATGGTTTGTGTATTTCGGATATCTTCTTTGACCGGAAACGTTCGTCACTAGAGTGCACGTTGAACACTAAACTACGAGGTATCATATGAGGAGTTTGGAATACTTACTTAGATAATAAGGGAATGCAATCAATTGCTGTCGAATGAGAGTAAAAAGAGTGTAAATTGGTGTGTCGCCGAAATATTCTTCGTAGTCGACTGGGTGATCCTCTGTCTCCTTCGGAATTCCAAGCTGACTCCTGGTAGCAGGGACGTACACCTCATCTCGCTTGAAAAAGTATGGGTTGTAAGTATCCATTTCCAAGAACAGAATTGCAAGTGATACGTACTTCCACTGATGCATGATACATATGGTGGCGATGATGGATGATCTTCCAGCTAAAGTAGGGTGTCAAAACGAATGTGTGGACAATCTAAGTATAATTCAGACGATGGATGAGCAAAGATGATGATGATCACTCACGTATCCTATGGTATCATTGATAACTCTATGTTTAGAGAACGAGCCGTGACCGCACTGTAATCACTGTCAACACAGTCTACGATGAGCAGGATAGTATATTTCAAACCTCGTGGCCCATGGCCCAAATCCCCTGTGAGAAGCTGATTAACAAGTTCACATTGTATAAGAGTTGGACATAGTATACATACTGTAAAGATCAGGCTCTGGAACCACCAATAAAAGCACCATATGGCGCAGCGTAAGACCGTAGAAACAACCATTGAAGAGGGATTTCCGGTAGTCATATGATCGAGCTCGGTCAGGCCAATCCGTGTCACTCTCCAGACAAAAAGAGCCAAAAGAATATCGCGCGCAAGAAACGCGAGGGCTTTGGGTGTATCATGGCGGAAGAGCTCCGGCGGAATGGAAGCACGAATTTCTGCCAATGACCTAGCAGAAACCGAGTTAGATATGAACGTACTTGTCTAAGAGATGTAAGAAGCTTCAACAGACCACGGAAGAGGTGTGTAAGTGGGGATATCCTGCTCGTCGTGCTTGGCCATAGGATAATATGCAGCTCAAGAAAGATGGAAGATAATAAATACAGTGAAAGATCCAAGGCCCGAAGAAGCCTTTAGTGAGCTACTAGTACCGGTGGCGCTCACTATAAAGCTGTAACGCATAGACGGCTTGTGTCCCTGAACCATGCTGTCAAATCATGTTGGTTTCTACGACTGCCCCTTGGAAGCACTTGTAGATAATCATTCTATGAATCATGATGCTTTGTTGTATCAAATTGCGCGACGGAATCCGGATCCCGAGACGAGAGCGAGGCCTAGCGAGACGTCGGTACATTCGGTGGTGAGAGATAGAGCATTAGCTCCTTGAAGATGAGATCTATCAGGAGCCCGAGATGGAAAGAGCATAGCATTCAAATTCGTGAAAGATGTAGAAAATGGGTTTGGAGAGTTACTCGTACACCGCGCGCGCTCTATATGCATCAAAAATTCTACGCGGCTTGAGGGTTTTGGCAGATTCGCAACAAGCCATAACTTCTGCCGAGTGAACGAAGTTGATAATCCATTAATCTTCCACGAGAATTCAGTGTCGACGGTCGTGAGCAAGCGCACCGCTGCAGACCACTGCGTACTAAGTAACGACAAACGGAGATGAGAAAGAGCAAGTGACGCTTGGGTTGGTTTAGCCACTAGCGCTCATTCTCACGTGGTGGCTTAGCTCAGTTCGGCTCAAGTGAATTGAACCATTACGGCTCAAACAAAAAAACCCTGAAGCGCTTCGTCTCCAACATTTGTAAGTATGTCTTCTGCTGTTCTCGTTAATTATAACGTTCTGGGTAGACATAATCAGATGGTATATCACAAGACGTCAGAAGAGGTGGCTCCTTTCCTTCCAACTTCATTCAATCTTAATTTTATGAAACTTCAACAGTTGACCGCAGAATCACCATCGGTATCTCCCACTACCAAATCAAAGGAGAAAAGAGCCCGAGCCTGGTCTGACCGTCTATCGTCGATTGCATAACTCTAACGCGACACGACCCTGGATCGGCAAAGGGAAAGTTTCAGCAAACGTACCTGCTTTGATAGATCAGAAAAAAAGCTCCGCAAGGATCCTGTACAAGCTTGAGCTTTCCGAATGCCAGATTCTCTTTAACTCGTACATACCCCGGCTCTTTATTCAATCCCTTCTTCATCGCCTCGTCTCGTTGGCATCATGTCGTCCTTCTACCGCGATAGTCCTGAATACCTACGTAGAAAACAGACACCTTTCCGACCTACAAAGGTGAGACTCAGAACGGTGTCAGAAGCGTAACGTTTGTTGAATTCAAGCAATATAGTTGACACTAGCCGAAATTCATGCAGTCGTTCCCAGCTATCTGCGCGAAAAGAACACGCCCAAGGCACTCTTATACGTCGCGCGAGATATCTTGTGTGCTCTCGTCGCGTACAAGTTTGGATGCCTCATCGATCCTTTGGCGAGATACTTGTTGCGCGAATCGTTGGTGACTCCGACACTAGTGAACTGCATGAAGTGGGCACTTTGGGGACTGTACTGGTGCACGCAAAGTATTATCTTTGTCGGATGGTTTACTATGGGCCATGACGCCGGACATATGACGTTGTCTTCGCATTCTTGGGTGAACCATCTTATTGGATTTCCCCTTCACACAGTGAGTTCTCGTGTGTCGCAATCGTAATTAAGTTCAGCACATACTTATCTCGTACTATGCAGTTCCTTCTTATACCATACTGGTCCTGGCGCTCGACACATCGAGCACATCATCAAGGAACAATGTCCATCGAACGAGACGAAATCTATGTCCCTCGTACTAGATCGCAGTTTGGTCTTCC
>RCHF01000888.1:0-20737 GCA_003987895.1 Neonothopanus nambi
CATCTATGTCCATCCAGTCGGGATTGACAGCCTCAATTCGGCAGTCCTGATCGCATAGCTCAGTCATAGATTTCTCAATCCTCAGAGGATTCGTTCGACGAGTGACCGCAATTGACTTGTGCCAAGCGAGTCGGTGGTCATGTAAGGACCAGACATGTCGATCCAATGCCTCGTCAAAGGGTTCCAAGTCTATAAAATGTCGTGGTAAGTGAAACTTGGGAGAAAGCAAGTGCCACCATCCCCACCTGGCTCGCAATTGTCATCAAAGCTTTGGCCGTTTACGCGTAAGTTAGGCTGTGCACTTGCGAACGTTTGTTGAATAAACTGTAGAACGAAGATTTGCTGGCTGACGAAGAAAGTACTTGAGAAAAGAATTACCTTGTCTATATACTTTTGGAGCGCGCTATCACGCGATAGACCTTGTGCAGCTAGTTGTTGTTCTAGTGTAGACATCACCGCTTCAGAGTAGTTTGCTTGAAGGCGCAGCCAAGCAGCTTTAGTATCAATGGAAATGCGATTATCTTCGCGGGACCCATCCATTGCAAGGTTGAAGGAGTTGCTGTCCAAGAGCGTGTCTCATCACGTGACCTTACCAGTCAGTTTACTTAATACTTTCCAAATCCAAATCCTCAACTCATTCAACTCAAGATTGTTGAAAGATGTTCCTGTTTTACACTCGTGCATAAATAATCATGTGCTATTAGATGTAAAGACATATCTCTCCAAGCATCGTACAACCCTGCAAACGAGATAAAGTAATGTATAAGTCGGGTGGTGATCAGTAGTAATGAACGGCAGGTGCAACGCTGGTAAAAAATAGAAACAGAGTCCATGCAGATAGACGTTGTCAGCACCTCTATATTTCGCCTCGATCTTCAATGGCGCCGGCACGACCGATCTTGATTATTGCGACACCCAAACATGATCTACCGGTTCCAAGATAGGAGGGACATACCGCCCAAACGTCTGCGGAAGAGCGCAAGTCAGAACCCAAGCGTAGAAATCCAGGCATATCACTTGCCTGGGTTTGATCAAATGGCGTGCTGTGCCAGCGATAGCTAACAAGACGAACAGGGCCGCAGCGGCAACGTAGGCCCAACCAAGGAACGGGTTCTTGCCTCCAATCCAGGACACGGTAGAGATTACAATCGACTTGGTACCCTTGTATGGAAGAACAGGGAAGTCTAGAGGGGGAACGTCGCGAGTAAGAATAGTATCCCAAATGGAATATAGGATATCAACGCACTTAAACCAATAACAATTTGATATTTTCCATTCTGCATCGTATCCTGATCGTTTCGGCCATACAGTTTGGTAAATGTAGGCAGCCCCGCCGTGCGCATCCAATTTTGGAAGTGCTCATCAGCCTTCAAGTCTGGCGGAGGATTGTCATTAGTGTATACTCCGCCCGGATACTTCTTTGCCCAGTTCGGCGGAGGAACGATGTCCTCCACGGAAGAGTATCCGTTACCGATGGGTGTAGAGACGTATTTCTTGGACTCGCCAGGCCAGGCAATATTAGTAGAGGAAAAGTTGTACGTCGTCGTTGTCGGCGCTGAAGACGAATCGAGAAGAACAAGTGTGGAATAGGTGTCTGCTCCGACAGGAAAAATTAGTACATACTGATGACAAATGCGCACGCAACGTACGCACCGTTAAATAAAGAGTTGGCAATCAGTCCGCAAGGGTAGATGGGCTTGCCATTAAGTGAACCAAGCGGCTTGCAATCACTGCCATCCAAATCCTTCTGCGTGCCACCCTTCCCCCTCAATTGGTCGGAGTTCAGACTCTTCACATACCGACGATGATTCTGGAAGAAGTTGGTGAGCTTGTAGTAGAAGAATACGCCAGGACTCAAGTCAGCCGGTACATCGAAGTGCAAGACACACTGCAGCTGATTTGAGACATCAAAATCGCTGTTGCCAGTGTTGTTCAAGAAGGCATATACAGGAGGAGTAATGTTACTGGCATCTTTGGAAGTCGACGAGGAAAGGCGATAGGAGTACTTGGAAGAGGGAAGAGCATAGAAAGTGAGTGAGGTATTGGACGCCGATGGTGTTTGCTTCTCGCAGTCGGTATAGTCGAAGCTCATCTCAGAAACGAGGGAAGAGCCCCATATGAGGAGGCCACCTATTGGGCCAAAGATGATACCGATAATGAAAAAAGTTGGAAGGACAGTTTTGGGAGTGAGAATTGGCTGCCAGGCTTTGAGTCGCTGTTGCTTGAAAGCAGTGTCTGTGAAGGGATTAGGAACTGGAATGAACGAAGGAACTGGAGAAACTCACTTGCTGGTCTTCTCCAACCACCCTTCTCCTTTTTATTCTCGGACGACCTGTCGTCGTTGTCTGAGCCTTTGCGTCTGAAGAGGCCCATGGTAGCTGGTGATGGGCGCAGTAGTGTGAGTTGTCTCCGCTTAGTCATGCCTACTGAGGTTCTCAACACTGCCATTGCAATTTGCGGAACAGCCATGGTACAAGTACATCCGATTAGAGGGTCTAAGTAATACACAATTGTAACCTATCTACTATGTCTTTTGCTTTTTCACCACTTTGATTCCTAATGCGTTTCTCTTTGGCGGAATCTTCTTCGCTGTGGATCCTACCTTGGCCGCTTGTAGGTTTATCAACGAACGGGTCGAGTCTGATAGAAGACTCTGCACTGTAGGCTCGATAGCGTCCGCTTTCCGCTTCACCGTGACGACTTGTGAAGTATCCATTACCTGGGAAGACGTCGTTGACGGCCCAGCGACCTTCGAAAATACTTCCCTCACGAGTTTCTCGTCCTCCTCCTCCAGCTTCTGCCGTTCCAAATCTTCCTCATTCTCGATTTCCTCCATCCCAACTTGAGCTAAAAGATCAACCGAGTTTCCTACCCTCTCGTTCCGAGCATTTCGAGCACGGATGTCCTGCAGCGCATCCAATATGTCCATCTCTCTCTTCGAGTCAATCGTACGGTTCTCTAAAGCTTTCATAGGATTGTTCTCTTCCTCTTCAAGCTTCGCCAGACGGTCTTCCTCCTCCACGGCCTGTTCCTCCCTCCAAGGTTCGAAATTTCGCGAAGCACCATGTTCTGCTGCATAGTCAGTATTCTTTGGATCAGTCTTGAAGGTAATCTCTGCTGAGCACAAAGTACTACAATAAAAGTGTTAGAAAGCTTGGAGTGAGGAATGAGAGAACCTCATACCATTTGATATAGAACCGGAAGATCTTGATCCCATAGTAGTCCTCTCCTTCGACAGTCTCTTTTCTAGCGTTAAACTTTTTTCCCTTGTAGATGTACTCGCCGCATGTATTACATCGCCTGATATGAGCATATTTAGAGCTGAATCTAGATTCATGATAGAGTGAGACTAACATTGAAAATGGAGCCATAAGACGAACAACCTGCTGCGAGTTCTTAGGCTGCTTTCTTCGGGGAATCAAGTCCGGATCGAAGTCGGGAGGAAAGTATTTGTTGAGAACTGGAGAGGGTTGAGAAGCTGTTCAAAGCAGGCATAAAATTAGTCGCTCACCTTTACGCTCTGACATGATGAAGAGAGACTGAAAGCAATAAGCTAAAGTACTAGGTACGAAACCAAGTGTGAAAGCTTATGTAAGGCGTGGGGGTTTGCTGATTCCCACGGAGTCTCACTCTCGCAAATACTTACTACTATAGGCAAGAATAGATGATTATACTCGTTGATTAGCGCAGTCAAGTCCCTGTCTAAATGTCTCTCAAGTTCTGGAAACCCGGAACCGCAGGCCCTGGAAGCACTCTCGACAGGGCTACTCAAGCCGAGGAAAATGTTGTTCAGTCTGCGCCCGGGTACGCGTCACTTTCAATTCAAAATCAACGGGAGCGTTTGCCTATTTTCAAGCACCGTACGTCCTGATGCACTTGGTTGACGGGCGTTGTGTCATTTCATTTTATAGGTGACAAGCTATTGTACTGTGTCGAGACATATGGCGTTATGATAGTAGTCGGACAGACTGGATGTGGAAAAACTACGCGTGAGCAATGAGTGCTGTATTGAGCTCTTAACTGATCATTTTTCATCATCAGAACTACCTCAATATCTCATGGAGGCTGACTGGGCAAGTGACGGTAATGTGATTGCCTGCACGCAGCCTCGACGTGTGGCAGCAACTTCTGTAGCAAGCCGTGTTGCTACAGAAGTCGGTTCTATCCTTGGAGATGAGGTACGGCACAAAATATTATTGTGACATTCCATGTCTCATTATCTTTGCTTGTGATAGGTTGGATACACCATTCGTTTTGAAGATGTTAGCGACAAGCAACGGACACGGATTTTGTACATGACGGATGGAATGCTTTTTCGAGAAACTCTTGTCGATCCATTACTTAGCAGGTACAGTGTAATCATGGTATGGGGGACAAGTGTCGGTTTCAAGCAAGTATTAATGCTCCCGTCAGATAGACGAAGCTCATGAACGCAGTATATATACTGATCTTCTGCTTGGCGTACTCAAAAAGTGAGCGGAATCTTTTGAAAGAATTATTTTTCATTCACTGTGATATCATTTACAGGATACGACGCAAGCGCCCATCGCTGCGTTTGATTATATCTTCTGCGACACTTGATGCTACCTCTTTTTTGGAATACTTCACGTCAGGCTCGTCACCTCATAACGCTGTGATCGTAAGTTTAGAGGGACGTCTCTTTCCAGTGGAAGTAGCGTATCTTCAGGAACCCACTCCGGATTATGTCAGGAAATCTGCAGAGGTTGCTTGTGACATAAATGTCAAGGTATTCTAGGAATTTTCTTGCAAACAGATGTCTACTAATGAAGGTACAGCAAGGTCCTGGAGATATCCTAGTATTCCTCACCGGCAGAGAAGAAATTGAACGATGTTTGGAAGAGCTTTCTGAGCTCCTACCTAGGTCAGTGTTTTCACATACTTTTCTTGGTATTTTCCGTCTGAGACAGGGCAGAATGCCCAAGTCTGCTCCTCGCTTAGTCCCTTTAGCTCTACATGCAGGTCTCTCCACGGATGAGCAGTTGGCAGTATTCGAGCCTCCTGAACGTGGCACGCGAAAAGTTATCGTCTCTACAAATATCGCTGAAGTACAGTTCTGCAATCTGTCTTGAATCTCAAACGCTCACCTCCCATTTACTTAGGCTAGTGTCACTATCGAAGGCATTAAATACGTCGTTGATTGTGGGTTCGTGAAAGTAAATAAAAGTGATTCCTCATCCACCGATTCTGATCTAATTGGTATATCACAGATCCGTACATACAATCCAACAACAGGTCTAGCCTCTCTGGCAACAGTTCCGACTTCCAAAGCGTCTGCAACACAACGTGCCGGTCGTGCTGGACGCACGTCCCCTGGTAAATGCTACCGTCTGTATCCACTCCCGGTGCTCGAAACTCTCCCGCACTCAACTCCTCCCGAGATAACGAGAACGGATATGACTACACCTATACTCCAACTAAAGTCACTCGGAATAGACAACCTGATGAAGTTCGAGTGGGTATCCGCTCCCCCGGCGGAGAGCGTTCTTCGAGCGCTCGAGAATCTCTTTGCTAGTGGCATGATTGGTGAAGATGGAAGACTCACACCTGTCGGGGAAAAAGTTGCGGAATGTCCAGTGGAAGTGGGAATTGCAAGGATGGTTGGTCTTGTCATGTCCTTCTTTCGTCTATTATTAAATCCGAAACCTGACGGCTCCTTAGCTTTTCAGCTCTCGGGAGTACCGATGTGGAGAAGAGATATTAACGATTGCAGCTATGACATCGGTTCAAGTTCGTCTTCGCTTGTTTAAGTAGACGCTGCAGCTGAAAGAGGAAAAAGGACGTATTTGTCATTCCTGAGGGTGCGCCAGGGGCGCTGGCCGAACTGGAACGTCGAAAGTTCACAGCCGAGGAAGGAGTCAGTTAAAATGCCCTTTGTCATGGCTTTCGCTAATGCTAATTTCGTCAGGATCACTTGACTTTGCTGAACGGTATATACATACCACATCTCTTCAAACTTCCATGTTTGACCTTTCTACACTCCAGCATATAATGCCTTTACACGATATGGGCGCTCGTCTGGATGGTGCAAGTCTCACGCTTTATCCTTCCGAGCCATGTCAAGAGCAGTATCGATTCGGGCTCAACTCAAAAAATATATGCAACGCTTCAACCTTCCTCTGGAAAGCTGTCAAGGAGATGCAAAGCGACTGCGAAGGTGTCTTGTAAGCGGATATTGGCGTAACGGTGCAAGATGGATAGGAGACGGAACGTATCAATCCGTCAGAGGGAATAAAGTGCGCTTCCATTCAGATTGCTTAATAAAGGATTAGACTTAATTTGCTGTTCACCCATTCAGACTTTGTATGTCCATCCTACATCCGTGCTCTTCACGCGAAAACCACGGTCAGGCTGGGTTATCTTTCATGAAATGGAGGAGACGAAAAAGACACAGTACGTTGCACTCCCAATGTGCTTTTGCCTTTCGGTCACTAATGCTTGACAGAATACGCATCATTACTGAAATTGAGCCCGACTGGTAGGATGTTGCTTGGGCTTTGAATGATAATTATTTCTGATGACTGCTCTGCAGGTTACTTGATCATGGTCATCAATACGAAGACAAGACGTCGGGCGCCGGTATCGCCTTCGCGTAAAGTTAACAACAAGTGAAACGACAGCCTTTTCTTGCTTGTATCCCACCAACGGGCACAAATGTCACGAAGACTCAGTCTTTTATCATTAAATGACTTCACTTTCCTGCGCCTTCGTGCCTTTACTTCTGCCTTTGTCTGCGAAGTCCTTGGTTAGGTTTGACCAGGATAGTGACGTCTTTGCAGGTTCAAGATATGGTTTTACTTTCTGATAAGATGCGTACAATCGTTGAAAGGCAATGTCACCGGACTCACGAGCACGCTTGCAACTACTTATGTACTGGTCCCTGTACATGTAGGCGCCATGGTGCATAGCGTACATTACGTAATAAATATCTTGACCTTGAAACTTAATCACGTGCAGCATTCAAAACGCAATGGGAGCCTCTCAGTCAACGTCAGTGCCAGGAGAGAAGGTGTTTCGTACTGAGACACCTATCGAGGTCAGTCAAATCTTCGTGTTTTAAAGATGCAGAAGATTATGCCGTTTTCCAGTTTTCTCCTGATGTTGTAGAGCAACTATCCGAGCGTCAGGCCACGCCCACCACTACCCCCGAACGTCAATCAACGCTCGATGACCATATTCGCTCTCGCATTCAGAGCGAAGTGAAACAGCTCCGGAAAGCAGAGGAGGAAGTTCAGAAGGAAATTCAGCTGGCCCTAGAGAAAGAGAACCTAGACCGAGAGAAAGCCATGGCTGGGGAGGTTTCGGAAGGACAAGAAGCTGGTGCAGGCGCAGTCAAAAGTAGTGCTGCCCTGTTCGGCGACTTAGAGGAAATTCGCGCCAAGATTGACAGATTTCAGTCTCGCAAAGATCTGAAAGATTGTCCTGAGGTGAAAGCGAGTCAAGAAGCTGTCGTATCTTGTTACAAGTACGTTCTCTTCAAATTTATTGTGTGCACACCTTTCATATGTCGTTAGGACGCATCCCACTACATCTTTAGAGTGCTGGAGGGAAGTTCTCAAATTCAAGGAATCTGTTGCCCGAGTGGAAAAGGCAGGCAATTGTACTCGACAATGTTTTGAATCAGACACTGATTTATTTTCCCTAGGATTACTTTAAAACATTGCAGTAATTCGTACTCGTACTCAAATCTGCTATCATCCATCATCTTTGTCGCGCATTCTCCAAAGCGTCCATCGAGTCCAGGTAAACAGTATTTTACGCAATAAAAAAGTGTTGTGGTCAGTCTAGTCTATTTGTCCGAACCATATTGACTAGCTGGTCCCGAAGAAAAAGTCCACGACATACTGCAACCATTCCACCGTCCCATCCTGGTCTCAGTATGCTATTCCAACAGAAAGCGTCGAGCGATCATCTGGCTGAGAATATGCAGATCCAGTTGTCGCCTGAGAGAGCCGATTTACACCCCCACCCCGATGATTCGTGTTTCTAGAGAACCATGACCGATTGGAGCCCATCGACGACCGATTACCACTCCCATGAGAGCTCCTGGCACCAGGACGCAATGTCTCACTGCTCAGGTTGCCTAACGCTGCAAGCAGTGATTGTAGTGGGGCTCGTCTCTGTCGCTGAGGATCATCCGCGCTTTCTGTGGAGTACAAAGACTCCGAACTGACCGTGGAAGGTTCGTGAGATATCTGTGCGGGGATTGGTCTTTTCACCTGCTCCGTCTTCCCACTCGGCGGAGGTTCGGCGATCGAACTCGCTCTCAAGTTGGTGTACTTGGTGGTGGAGCGTAGAGGTTTTGGTTTGGAAGGTGTTTTCTCTACGACACCTTTTGGATGAGGCTCTGTACCTCTTCCTTTGGATTTTGAAGTTGGCGCGCTCGTGACAGACCCATCAACACCCGCAAACTTCACTTTTGTCTCGGAAGGTGGCCAGAACAGCGGTCGATATGTGTAGTTCCGTGGTCCAGAGAAAGTAGTTGCGTTTGCCATCGTATTCTGTTTCGTGATTCGTAATTTATCCTATGCATCACTTCGGTGAATCTGTTGAATTACAAAATGCCATTTTCTACTCACGGCTTCCTTCTGTTGTTTCGCTTTCGTCCGTTTTATCGATTTGCCCCATATCGTCCATGCCGCCACTACAACAATCGCCAGTATCGCGCCGCCTGCCGTGCCACCTGCTATTGCACCCACAGGTAATTGAGTATCAGTGTTAGCCTGGATCACTGGCGCAGTCACTGTCGCTGCAGGAAATATAGTTGTAGTGGTGAACTGCACGCTTGCAGCAACAACAGGGGACATTGTTGGGGGAAGTAAAACCAGAACCAACGAAAATCGGCCGTTGACTGATTATAAACATCTAATCCTCGTGTTGTGAACTTCAAAGAAAGGTTGACCACCAATAGGAGAAACACATGGCCTTAAGTACCTTATTGGTACCAGATTAAGGGCCTCGAGGCATCACATCACGATACGTATACTATACAAGTTAATCTAGACAACACGGTTATCGTGTGGTCCGCAAGAAACACTGGAAATACAAAAGTATAAGTAAACAAAGATGTTCAAGCTTCTGTCCCTTCCATTTCGGCAAGACTGGCTTCATTGAGGGCTTCAGCTTCGGCCATCATCTTCTCTTCCAGAGCTGCAACCCTAGCTTCCGACTCTTTTCTCTCCGCATCCAATTCTGCATAACGTTCTTGCAATAGCCTCTCACGTCGTTCGAGCACCTCGACCTCTTCTTTAAGTGCAGCAACCCGACGAGGACCAGCGGCTGTTTCATTGGCTTGAAGACGCAAGAAACTCTGGTACTCGGATTGCGTCCTCTGCAACTCTGCAAATGCGTCCGTTACTCTCTTGGAAAGACCCTCAGAGCGGGCCAGATATCCTCCTAGAACTTTTCCAAGCCTCTTCTCGGACTTGGCGGCTTTCTGAGATTCTTGAGTCATAAGTTCCCTACTTTCTGACAGCAGGAAGTCATAGCCTGCGACGCGCTTTTCCGACGACAGGTTGTCAGGTGCAACCCACGACTTGGTGTCTGGGTCAAAGACAAGTTTTCGTCGAATAGAAGCCCAAGAGAGACTATCGTCCACACTGTCAGCTTTAGAAAGGGCAAGAAGCCCTTCGCGGACTTGATCCGCATTAGCTCGTGGAAATCCAACCAGTGAAGCCAGTTCATTGTGTATTAGGGATTTAGCCATGTTGATGGCTTGGTCATCTGGTATAGCGTAAGTAGATTTGGAGCCACCTGGCCGCGAAGTGCCAGATATAGGATGCTCGATAGAATCGTGTTGGAGGAGGGAAGCCAATTCTGCATTAATCAGCCTATGACCTTCAAATATTTCAGCATCTTCTTCTCCATCCTTCAATGTTAGTTGCTCAAGGAGAGTTGCAGCATCGACATTGGCCGGCCGGGGTAGCTGAAGGCGAACAACCTGAGTTCTCCTAGCTAAAATTCTACGCTCCTCCTCCTCTCGAGCACGTTTCAAGCGCGCATCCCGCTCTTCAGCGTCTTCTTCGATTGCAGGCCCGCGGGCGTCAGCCTCGTCAGCTTCTTCCTCTGGTATGAGTAGCTCAAAATTGTTTTCGGGCTTGGGAAGATTCATGAAGCTGGTTTGCAGAGCACGTTTTGCGGAATTAACACGCAACCTCCCTTCACTAGGAGTGGGATCCACAGACGCGAAACCGTCCGGATTGATCGAGAGATTGTCGCGTAGCGGGGTACGCAATGGAGTGCTGGATGCTAAAGAGTCATGAGGAGTTGCGGAAACGTCTCCTGATGCGCCGCGGAGAGGGGTGGCGAGGGGATTTGGTGTAAAAGCGACCTGATGGCGAGGTGTAGCGCTTTCAAATCCGGTACCTCCATTACTACTGGCGTGCATCGGAGTATTTTCTTCACCAAGAAGAGGTGTCTGAGCAATAGTCATGTTACGCAAATTACGAGCCTCTGAGAGAACATTGTCTTCTAAAAACAAGAAATCGGAAAATAAGCTAATGAGTGATAGAAGCTGAAAGTAGAGCACGTACGCTGAGGAGCAGTTCGAGGTGTTCGAGCCATTTTGGCATTTTCTAAACCCTCGTAGTCGCTCAACAATCTGCCACTAGCATCGCTTCCCCCGCTAACCAATGCCTTCGCGCTCTCGCCGGCCCGACCGATTTTGACAATATCTTCCAATTCAGCTTCCCCCACTTGAGCTGCTGGCAACATCAATTTTCGTCGCCTACCGATCGACTCGGCTTCTTTCAGCTTTTGAATCTGAGCATCGCGAGCTGCAATGAACTTGGTCTGATGCCCAGGACCTTCACCCTCTTTGCCATTCTTACGCTGCCTCTTCTTTCTCTCCGCCTCTTCTTCTTCAGGCTTACGCTTGTTCTCCAATCTGCGGAGCGTATGACCAACTGGAGCAGCAGCAACTCGAGCCTGTTCTTCGGATGTGTCATAAAATCCCGGGGCTGGCTTCTTCTCAAAAGGAATGTCCGCATTGTACTGTTATGAAGAAGTGAGGGTTAATAAAAGCTACAGTATGAGATCAGTGGAAGATACTAACATCCATTCCCTTTCTCTTGGTCTTGTGGCGCATTCTATGCAGATATTTATGAACATATTGAGAAATTAGAGAGCAAAGGAAAAGGAAAACAAAACTCACATTATACCAGCTGCTTTCAGTTCTCGCTTTTTCTGCAAGACGGCGAGACGTCTGGCTTCTTCGAGCTGTCGTTCACGAGCTTTCCGTTTCGCCTTCTTGCCCTGCGTATTGGCTAAACGTGCTCGAGCTTCTGAAAGCATCTCCTTCTCTGTGTACAGACTTCGGAGTTAGATTTCGCTGTGAGTGATTCAGACAAAACGCTTACCGTCTTCATCCATGTCAATAGGATCTGGTCGAGCAGGTTTCGTTTCGGGATCAGGGTCAATTTCTCCAGGTCGCAAGCGTCTAACATCGTCTGCGCTAGGACCAGCATCACCACTAGGACCAGTCAAGCCAAGCTCCTCGTTTTCTTTAGCCTCTGCTTCATCTAAGAGCTTCTGATAACGCTCAAGGCATTGTGTAGCTGTACGACCGACGATGGGAGCAATGGTCCGCCACTGAGTGGGCATTAACTTGGCCAGGTGCAAGAGCTTTTCGTCTTCAGTCTGCTGGTTTATGAGTGAATGTCATGGAGATAAACAGAGAAAGACTCGCCTTGGACCATTCCGTTTTCTTGATTGA
The DNA here is from genome assembly GCA_003987895.1 of Neonothopanus nambi. Taxonomy (NCBI): domain Eukaryota; kingdom Fungi; phylum Basidiomycota; class Agaricomycetes; order Agaricales; family Omphalotaceae; genus Neonothopanus; species Neonothopanus nambi. The sequence continues at coordinate 11,732 of RCHF01000888.1, forward strand.
GGGGTCCAGCCATTCGTACCAACGCGCCTTACATTGCTTCGGTGTCTTTCGTACTAGAAGTGATGATATACGGGCCCTGTAAAAGTTCAACAACGATGAAGAGAAAAGAGAACGAGCTTGCACACCATTGATTTTTGCCGTACTTGGCTATAGCAGCCTTGAGGACCTCGTCTTCGGTATTCTAGACGATACTTTAGCCAGTTGTGCAAAAGTCAGGGAACAAATGATCACCTTCCAGACACCTAGAAGAGAAGATAAGTCTTAAAGTAGCAGTGAGGAGAGGTGGATGTACATACCTCCTTTTATGATGATCCTGACCATTGTGGTTGAGAAATAACTTGATGCAGAATACTTGAAGTCGGAACGTAGACCAATCACATGACAGATCACATGACAACGTGATATCGGAGAATTGTGTAATCCGGCATTCAAGCCGATAGAACCGATTGGGACGGAGAGGATTCGGGTAAATATAAAGAAAGCGGGAAGGTGTTTGTTGCCGGCCTCTTGTCTGCTTATTATATGCCAAACAACATTCTACCTATCCCACTCTCTCCCCATTTCCCTCTTATCCTCCTACTCCCAACATGGACTTGCCTTCTGAACAGATGCCAGATATAAAGCTCAGGTGAACTCCATATTCTTTCTATCCTCTCTTGTGCTCATATCTTTTCAATGCTTTCTAGTGCTAAACCTCCGGTCGTACGCGGTGCCCGAGCGTGTACAACATGCCGTGCAGCAAAGGTGATCCTTTTTCTCCCCTGTTCTATAGAGTAAACCCATGAACCCGGCCTTCATTCAGATGAAGTGTGTTGGAGCCGAGGACGGGCAGAAGAAGTGTCAGCGATGCAGGCGTTCTAATGTCGAGTGTGTTCTTCCCTCCTCGTTTTTTTGGTAATCTAATTTTCGTCAAATCTATAGGTGTATCTTTGAGAAACATCGTCGTGGTCGTAAACCGGGCTCCAAGTGCGTCTTTTTGCCATCTTCTTGTTTTTGTTTATTCAAACCTTTCGCAGGTTGTCAGAAGCATCTAAGATGCTTAGGCGACTAGAAAAGGGCTTAAATAATGCAAAACTGAAGTCGCAGGCTGCAGAGGCGGGGCTTCCTCACCCTTATACAGATTCACAACATTCTAGAACCCAAGACCCCCGCTATAGTGAACCTGGTCGGACTGACTCTTACCCCTCAACAAGTTCACGTTTTACATCAAATCAATTACCCCCGCTCTTACATCCCAATCAGAGCGAGTACACTGCTTCCAGCAACAGCTCTCAAACGATTGATGTTGACGAAGATGATGAAAATGCTGACCGTCCGGATGACAACATTTTCCCTGCCAAACTCATCAGCCGAGAGAATCAGCGAAATTCCTTTTTTCGCACAATTCTCAACCCCGAGGAGACCCCCACTCCGGGACCTTCCTCTTCCCGCGGCTCCTATAGTCCTCCTCAAACTCACCCATCGGCGACTTCTGCTGTAACTACTACTGGCGCTGGCACTGGCTTTGGTGACCCTGTTGCATCCGGTATTATGGATGAGGAGCAGGCCAGACTTCTCTTTGATCTGATTTTTTTGCGTCTGAATCCTTTCATCAATCTGTTCGATCCGGAATTGCACACTGTCTCGTATGTCCGGAGCAAATCACCCTTTTTGTTCACCGTACTTTTGATGGCTGGATGTAAATTCTTCAAGCCCGAGTTGTTCAAACCGTGTCAAAAGCTTGCCAATGAATTTGCGGTCAAGGCGTTCAGCGAATCTTGGAAAAGTGTAGAGGTCGTTCAGGCTTTCGCCTGTCTGACTTATTGGCATGATCCCGATGACAACGTTGGTTTGATTATTCTTTCACACCCAGCTCCAGCATTGATCTCGTTCTGCGCAGCGTACCTGGACATTTATTGGCTATGTAGGTGTCAAGCCAGCTTCCATCGTGTGCATTGTTTTGAATCCTCGTTAACTCAGGCGTGTCGCATGGCTGTCGAAATTGGCCTCAACCGTCATGTGCCTCATCCATCATCTCACGAGTCTGAATTACAAGTGCTAGAGCGGCGCAATCGCGAGCGGACGTATCTCGTTCTATTTGTACATGATCGTAGCCTCAGCACTCAAACGGGTCGAAATTGGATGTTACCCGAAGACGACTTTGTTCGCCATGCCGATACGTGGCATGACCGGACGGGCGGTCCCATTCGCCCAGAAGATGTCATCGTGGCTGCCTTTGTACAATTACGACACATTGCAGTGCGTCTGATATTCATGCATTTCACGCTTCACCTTCCACTGATAGTTTCTCAGGCTGAAACAACGGAAATTTTTCATACTTCCAGAGGTAGCAGCCCCAGTGACATCAACTATGAATATGTCCTTCGTAATTGCAACAGCAAACTCACTCAGTGGGGAGAAACCTGGGTCCGTGAAATGAAACGAGGTTTGCTTGATGGTTCATCTTGATAAAACAATGTATTCACTGGGTGATTCTAGCGGGAGGCGAAAGCTTTCACTTTTCGTTCTTGAGTTTTTTCCGGTTGTACGTCCGATTGTTCACCAACAGTTTTGGAATCCAAGACTCGGTGAGCCTAGTCAGGCTTCTTTGAACGATGCACTCATTCGTGACCCACAAATAGTTGACACGTGGCAGTCCAAGTGTTCAAGCATTATCAATATGTTATACCAGCGCCATTGACTCGCTCAGAATCATTTCCAAGGATTTTGCTAACATGAGCGTGCTCGTACGTTTTGGACATCTATCATCAACTTGTACCTGACCTGATGCCATTTTCAATTAGCGGTATGGCCAGGATTCCGTTAATATGATGTCGGCTTACTCGGCTGTATTTCTGCTGAGAGTGCGTGGTCGATTCTGTTAATATTCGCCGGGGTTCTCTTTTCCTGACATTCGTCACGTTTAGCTTCTCCGGAGTGCTACCACATTACCGCAGCTCCATGAGGGCGCTGCTGCCGAAGCACATACGGTTATTTCTAAGACAGCTGATGCATATTATGAGGCTTCAATGCTCTCTCCGACTTCCAGTTCAGCGGCATATCACGCCCGGTTCCTCCGGGGCCTCCTCGCTAATGACATCTTTAGATCCCGAAAGCCGGAAAAAGCAAGATATGAAGGCGGCGGCGGTCTTTCTCTAGATCCCCGGTTACAAGGTGTGCCTCTGACGTCCATCATGTTGATGTATTTTTTCTTTGACTGCTGATATGGATTCGTTCCTTTTCTCTATTCCAGGGTCACAGACCTCCGCTCAATCACCTTCGACATATTCTCAAACAGGTGTTCAGCCGCACGATCTCTCATCACAACAACAGTTCCCCGTGTCTCCTCGTGCCTCCTCTAACCCTTCACACGGACATAGTCACTCTCATGAAAACGATCATCCGAGTACCTCCATGAACAATCATTCGAATGGAGCTCCAGCCCCTCCGACACCGTCAATTCCGCCTCTCGTCGGTCACCATCAAGGATATATGCCTCCAGCGCCGCAGCACTCTTCCGAACTTGATGCTCAGTACTGGAGAAATATGTTCCTGGACCTCGGTTATGGTGGAGGTGTGGAAGGTGGGACTGTGGGTTCCGGAGTGGGAATGAATAGCAGTGAGGATGCCAGGCCCTATCATCATCCACAAAACCAATCGTATTATCATCTACATCCGGCACCACCAAGTTATGGAAACTAGCCTGCGCCTGGCTTTTGCTGCCAATTTTGTATCTATAAGTGCTTCTAGCCCGGAACTTTTACTCCTGTGTCCTACCTTATAATTGTCCTTCTTGTGTGTGTTCCATTCATGAAACTATTTACATGCAGAGTCATGATGGCTGTCTTGTATTCGTTGCATAACCAAAATATACTAATATATATATAGTACTTTTCCAGATGAACATCATGAATTTATATTGGTGAGTAAGTATTTATCAGGACTGGCACTGTAGTGATTATGATTCGACTCCAATAGGAAATATAAGAACCGACCGACCAACGGCCGCTGCCAGTCTTGGGATACCACGCAAGGCAAGAAAGTCGAAATCCCGTACAAAATGAGGCCGCGAGGCGATATTGAACACCGTAGGCTGTGCAAAGACATAGTTAGTATTGTACACATGGATAATAGCACCCTTCAACGGGGATTGTGTGGATATAGCGAAGTATTCGGGGTATGTTGGGCACCAGCTAGTGAATCGAAGGAATAGAAGAGATATTTGACAGTCAGAATGGAAAAGCGGAGATGATCAAATGCCATGACTCGCCGGAATTTTTGGCCACCTTGTGAGAAGCTGTTGCAAGTGGCAAATGGCTTTCCGCCTTGTAATTTCGAGATGTCCCACAACGAGAACCTGGTTCCATAAGCTGCTCCGATTCTGTTAGAGGGCTGATCATCAGTTCGAAGGATGGCCAAGGATTGACGTGCACATACATGTCAGCGGAGTCCCTGCGCCATACTGCAGACCCGGTTAAGCTCACGGAAAGACCCAGAGAAGCGTCGGAAAGGGCATGAGGTTCGGTAAGTTCAACAACACTAGTGTTTCGCCAGACCTCTTGCTGCGAGTCACCTGGATCGGAGCGCCAATCGGTGATATATACGGTGCCACGGCAGTCAGCCACCAGAAACTCTTTGCTTGTGCTTGGATGAGAGTCGATAGACGACAGAGGGTGGGGGAAGGGGATGACATATGCTGTAGGCTGGGGCCTACCAGGAGAACCAGAGCAAGAGCTGTCGGCCATATGGGCGTCATTACTCACGTCGGACGGAGGCTCTAGATCCCAAACCATCAACATCTTGTCATCTGGAATGGAGAAGAGAGTAAGGCAACGAACAAGACGGATAGTAGGTGGCTCTTTCACTCGCCCGAAACCGTAGCAACATAGCGTGAACTGTCACTACCTGTGCCTCCACAGAAAGCGATATCGTTAATTTTTCCATGGTGACCGCTGAGACCGCCTCCAAAATGGAAAACTAATTCTTCATAGTTAAATGATTTTGTAAGGAGATGAAGGCTGAAGTCGGAAGCTGCGGCAGCAAGTCTATATGAGAAGAGGACTGAGGAACACGAAACGGAACAAGATAACAATGACTGACTCGAAAAACCACTCATCAGTAGAAGAAGGGGAGCGTGAACGAGAAGACCAAGCCAAGGCAGTAATACGTGTTCCTATATGGAACAAAGCGAGGGATTGAGATGAAGAGGGTCCTACGAGTAAAATTTCAACTGAATGTTCGCCACCGATAGCGAGGAGGTCAGAGGCAGCATCGTTGTAAGAGGCGGCGAGAACGTGTACTTGAGTGGGATGGTCGTGAGTGAGGTCCATCCTTGATGCGTGGCGCTCACAACCGACCTCCTAATCCGTGGCTCTTTCTCGGTCTCTCTGTCAGTTCTTTCGCTATTTTCTACTTTATTCTCAAGCACAGAGAAAAGACGAACCCAGCTTCTCAGCTTCCTCGACAGCAAGATCATCCTCTTGTTCCCCCTCCTCGTAACTGATTATGCCTGCCATCATCGACAAGATCGCCGACGTTCTCCATCTTCACTCTCCCAAGCCTGTGTTTGATTCTGCTAAAGTCACTGTTATTTTTGTACTCGGTGGTCCTGGTGCAGGTCAATGTTCCCTAGCTCATTCTTTGCTCCTTTATTCTAATTCCGTGTGCAGGAAAGGGTACTCAATGTGCTCGATTGGTAGAAGACTTTGGCTTTTGCCATTTGTCTGGTATGTCTTTATCTCTTTCTACACGCTAGTTCAATGTTCTCATCTCTGTCTGAACCCCAGCTGGTGATCTCCTTCGTGCTGAGCAGCATCGCGAGGGTTCTCAATATGGTCAGCTCATTCAGAACTGCATCAAAGAAGGAACTATTGTTCCCATGGAGGTTACTGTGAAACTCCTTCAGAACGCTATGACTGCTGCTATTGCAGAAAAACGTCCTGGAGAAGGTTGGACGGGTGGCCGTGGACGTTTTCTCATAGACGGGTTCCCGAGAAAGATGGATCAAGCTCAGAAGTTCGAGGAGGATGTTTGCAAGGCTTCTAGCGTCTTGTTCTTTTCCACTACCCAAGAAGTTATGCTCGAGCGTCTTCTTGAGAGAGGCAAGACCAGTGGAAGGGAAGATGACAATGTCGAGAGCATTAAGAAACGTTTCAGTATGTCTGCACATCGTAGCAGTCTATCTATTTCTTGCAACGATACTGACCTTTTCATTCCTTAGACACCTACAAGGAACAGACTATGCCTGTGATTGAGCACTACGAGAGGCTAGGAAAAGTGATAACAGTACGTGTTACGCGTTTTGTGATATTAGTCTCAGCCTGAGCATTGTGCCCTACCAATAGATTGACAGTTCTGTGTCAATTGACGAAGTACACAAGAATGCACACATAGCTATAGAAAAAGTTCTGCCTGCTTGAAAATTAGATTGCGTTTATACAGTTTGATGCTTTGTCGTTCAACTACATGCCTCTGCTCATTGGACTGAGTGTACAATTGACAACAAATGGGAAACAGAAGACGAGACTAATCCGAATTCTAATCATACGTGCACCATAAACCCGCTATCCTCTTGTGGCTTTGCTGCCAAACATACTGCACGTCCTCCTTTCTCTATATGCGAAATAGCACCGTCGGTACAGACAAGGTGCGCACCGTCATCAATGTCGTCCTTCAACAATGTCAGGAAAAAAAAAAAACAACACCCAGGATGAACGATAGACTGACCGGTGCCCATTCCCAGCCTCCACATCGAATATATTCTACAACAAACGGACCTTCGCCGTTAGGAACAACGTCCCCTTTCTCATTATACCTCAAGTTAATATGGCTACCTTGCTTGTATGCCCCACTTAAGACGGCCCATAGCTTAGGTACAAAGCCAGAGCGGGCATCATCGGTGTCCATGTTTAACGAGGGATCGCGAAGAGGACGCACAATGACGATGTCGCATGTCGTCTCCGTAGGTGCAATCTCTCTCGTCAACGGAGTAATACGAAAGACAGGTTCGAGTCGATCAACATTTACTGTTGATAAGAAGTACGCGAATGGTCCTTGTAGTTCAACAACAGGGTCATCTTCATCAGCATCCGGGTGAGGGACAAAATTCTTGGTCTCAGGATCGTAGATTTGCACTTCCTTCTCAGATGCGGCAGGGAAGAGCTTCAAGGTGCTGTTGTACCATTTTGTGCTATTTCGCTCTGCAGCAACTTTGAATCTTTCGATGCCAGGCATGGTAGCGCGCAAACTCTCGGAATCATGTAAGATGGCTGCGTGTAAGCAAGTGGATACAACAACAGCAGAGGCCACAGCTATTTGACCTATAAGCCTTCACTTCACGGAGAGAAGTGAAAATGAGGTCTTGCCTTTAGGGCGCACTCTTGCGGTGGGAGGCGATGAAAGGGTTGTAATTGCAAGAGTAAGTGGCACAAGGTGCGAGCCGTTGATCAGCGACTCAACAGATTGCAATCTATAATTCCTGTGACTAATGGAAGTGGCATCGGAAGGGATGAATAGCGAAGAGTAGAGTGCATTCGCTGTTCCACATGGGACGAGGGCGAAATGAATTCTTGGTGGGGCTGAAGCGCTTTTCAGATCAGCACCCGATAGATAGTTGATAATTTCATGCAGTGTGCCATCTCCAGAACCTAACACGACAGTAAGTGTTTCGGCTGGAATTGCCTCCAACGTCTCGAGTATTGCATGTCCTGCATCTTCTGCTAGCTTTGTACTAACAATCCTGGAGATGGATACAGAAGCGTGTTCAAGGAGTGGTATCACTTCGTCGTGAAAAAAAGACTGATGGTTTTGTTAAGATAGACTCGGTGAATGAAAAACAAATCGTACTAATGCACCTTGGCGTTGCCATCGCCACAAGCTGGGTTATATATCACGATGGTAACACCCATGCTCGAATATGTAGTACTGAGATGGCTGGATGTAGAGAGGAAGCAAAGAGGCCTCGTGAGAAAGACAGACCAGACATGCCACACAGACAGGAAATGAATACTTTAGTACGATGTGCTCCTATTGAGCTGTCAACAGGTTCTATTTGAACACAGAGCTAACACTACGACAATCATTTTCCAAGTCACCACAGACTTTCACCGTGTACTAACGCCAACGGCAGCTGGCATGCCTCGTCCTCGTCTTTGACCACCTCGGGGCCCGTTGCCCCGTCGTCCATACCCTCCCCATCCACCAACATAAGCACCGGGACCCATAAGACCCACACCCCCCGGTTCTCCGAAAGTAGCGACGTTCTTCTCCCTCTCCTCCTCTCTCCTATTTCTTCCAGAACCTGGTCCACCCCCGCGCCTACCTCGTCCGCTGCGAGGTTCCTGTGCAGGTCCAGGCGTCAATGAATCGAAAAACGATTTTTGCGGATTATACGCCTTCGTTTTGCCCTTTATATTGCTCTCCTCCCCTTCTATGTCTTCGGCGTCACTCGGATTCATGTCAACGTCCGAGTCCGAGTCCTTCTTCCCAACAGCAGCACGCTTGTCGAACCGCGCGTTGCTGCTCTCGAAGTCGAAGTCGGTGGTAGGAACTTGGATCGGTTTAGCAGCAGCGGTACTATGCTGCTGCCCGCCACGGCGTCCACCACGATGGCCGTTAGACACACGCAGGTCCCCCAGAGCACGCTCGACGGTCTCAAGTGATGCAGCAGCTGTGTGAACATTATTGGCGTTGGCCCGGCGAGGAGGTTGCTGAGCCCTGGCGGCATTAGGAGGAACAGCAGCCTGGGAAGGTTGCTGTTGCGTTTGTTGGCGGGGAGTAGGGACTTGAGCTTGGGGTGCCTGCTGTTGCTGGGCGTAAGGATAAGTAGCTGGAAGGACGGGAGGAACAGTAGTGGATGCCTGGAAGAAGAGCAAGTCGTGGGCCATAAGCCGAGAGAAGAAGACGAGGCATACGTACGCCTAACACCGCTGGATCATCGTGCACGCTCCGTAGGGGAGCAGGTTCGTCCACTGCGAGGTCTTTCACTTCGGATGCGCGAAAGATGATGTATTCGTATGGATCTTGAAC
>RCHF01000890.1:0-23572 GCA_003987895.1 Neonothopanus nambi
GACCTCGAGGTGAATTATGAATGGAAACCCACTTTGGTCAGCCTAAAAAACTCTTTTTGGGACTTCCAGAGAGACATTCTTCTCACTCATCACTATCACCGCGCCTCCCTTGAATCGCAAGGAGCCTCTGAGCAAGTCCGTCTCGTGGGCCGGCTCTCGTACGCTCATGATGGACCCATTCTCGAGGCTCTAAACCTCAACCTATACCCAACGGAAACACACTATGTTGACCGTTCTCTAGTATTGACTGGGGCAACCACAATCTTGATTACCCCCGGCACTGGATACTTCCGTGTCTCCAAACAGCTTCTGCGTCTTACAACCAATCGTATGCTGGATCAAGGTTTTGGCCTAGACCTTGTGTCTTTAGCTAAAGCCCCCTTACACCAGAGCCCTATTTTCAGTTTTCAGGGAAGCGAACCTGAGCTCAAAACTGATAAAGATGCAAGTTATGGCATACGTGCCATGGACCCTTTGTGGGGAAAGGCGAAAAGACTACGTTCTGGTGGGAACCGTTCTGGGTGTCAATGTCGTTTTGGGACGAACAAGTGGTGAGTGTTTTTAGCTAGTCTCGCTTTGATGGCGCTCACTTTTCCTGTTCAGGATCTTCCATTTCGACAAGACAGGTAAGCCAATACGACCTTCGCTTATAAGCATAACCTAACGACGTTGAAGATTTGTTGCTCGCGCTAAAATGTACGAGATCCAAATGCTAGGACTTTTGGATCATGATGTGCTGTCTGCCATCGAGGTTCCATTTTTGCCCGACCAAACCGAACTCGACTCTGTGCCAGGACAGAATACTCCGAGCAAGGAGGCGGCTGACAGCTTTGATCTTGATATCTTTGCTCTCAAGCCAGAATCCAAGGCTCTTGTCAACCGTAATTCGATCTCTTCGGACGGCGGCTCAGTCTCCCGATCAAACACATTTCGCTCTATGTCTGACAAGAGAACCTCGCATCGTAGTTCGGTGATGTCTCAGAAGATAGATCCTATAGAGGAAAGCCCTATTATTCGTGACCTCCCTGCGGATGAGAATAGCGACATTCCTCCACTATCAGTGACAACTCTAAGCTCATCTCCATCCCAGTCCTCCATACGATCTGTGCGTTCGATACAATCATCTGCTTCCTCCGCAACCCGTGCCAGATCTCGTCGCAGTCCCTCGCGGAGTTCAGTAGCTTCGAAGTTCACTCCATCATGGCTTTTCAGGCAATTCCGAAGCGGACCTGTCGAACCCCAGATAACAACCGAATCCGCCTCAGCATCGACCACGAACCTCAGTACCGTCAGCACTGCGTCATCTACAACACTGACGTCGTCCCCATCTCGTATCACACCCTTACCCATCGCATCAAAACCTACAGTATCTCAAATGACTGTTTCACAAGTACCTCGGAGTGCCATGCCCATGGCAATCAAGAGTGCTTCTACAACTCTTGGTCGTGTCTTTGAGGAGGACACGTTTCCCTCAGCACGAGCTGCAATGCTACGCCGTTCGCCTATAAACACTCCTCCTCGCGAGGACCCGACGTTTGGTAAAAGAAGGAGTACCATGAGCTCTCTCTCCACGCCATTTTCATCGTCCTCTCCGAGCGCTCGAGCAAACCCATCCCAGCCTCAATCAACCATCTCTTATTCCCAAGCATCCCTAGCAGCGAGGTGGCAGCACAGTTTCCCTGTCCCAGCCTTCAAACACGATATTAAATGGTCTTCCATCGTAACCCCATGCTGCTTGCCTTTGACGGTGGAATATTTCCCTTCGGTTGCAGAACTTGAAACATCATATGACGTGTTCTCTTATGATTTCGTTGTGGACCCGCGGGAGATGCGATCTTTCCTGGTGAATCCCCCATCCTTTAAAGGAAGCGCTGATGACAGACGTCGAGCGTGGGCCCTCGTAGTCATGAGGGGTATGGCAGCCGTTCGACTAGCGCAGGGTTTCCAGTTCGTCATACAACCCCGCAAGCACAGTGAACGTGAGGGAGATAGAATACCTATTCGTCGGACGCAGTCTTTCTTGGCTGCTGACGAGGATATGTCTCCTAAAGCAGAGGGCTCAGCAGAGGTTCTGCAAAACACGAGTGATCCTGTGTATCTCAGTATGAGCAATGAAATCCATCGAATCTCGTATACTGGAGAGGCTATCCAAGTGAGGCGGTATGTTCGTCGCATGCCACCTTCGCAGCCCTTCGAGTACCAGTGCCTTATTTGGCCAAAGTTGGGGGTGGGTTATACGGAGCACAAGACAACGTTCACTTCGCACGGTTTGGAAAATTATGGTTGGAACCGGTCAGTTCATCTTATGCCCGTGCTCATATCAGCTATTCGCTTACAGTTCATTCTCTTTTCCTTTAGACTAGATATGCTAGTGGCTGGCTATGAGCATCAGTTCAACGAATCTCTTCGATACTGGCGAACTCGGTTTATCGTAATTCCAACAAGTGAACCACCTTCTTTAAATATAGGCCCAAATGGCGAAAAACTCAACGACGAAGAAGCACGTATCTTGGGTACAGAGAAGCTAGCTGAGCAATTCACCAAGCTTCGATGGCAGCCTTCTGAAGAGAGGGGATCTCCCACTATCGCCGCACCCGCTACACGATTTCTACCGACCACTCTAAGCCCCGTCATGTCAGTCTTAGACGAGAGTCTGATGGAACAGCTCGACCAAATTCATGCAGCTGGTCCTTTGCGTAAGAAGATGAAAAGTGAGAGAGAGATCGGTGATATGTCTCTAGCTGCCATTGCCAAGGCTATGAGAGAAGAAGACGGAGTTCCTATCAAGCATAACCAATGGCATCGTTCACAGTATCCAGATTCATTTACTGGCTTTGACTTTGTGTCTTGGCTGGTTCGTGAATTCCGTGATGTTTCTTCCAGGGCTCAAGGAACGGAATGGGGGTCCAGATTACAGGAGCAAGGTCTTTTTGAGCATGTTCGAAGTCAACATGGTTTTCTGGATGGGTAAGCATCACTTGGGTGTACTTCGAGCAGTTGTAGCTGAAAGAAAGTTTTCTCGAATAGGCATTACTTTTATACCCTCAAAGGCGAATATGCTGTCGTGTCGACGCCAAGGCGATGGTTTAGGCCACGAATATCTGAAGATGTAGTGCCAAGAGGCCACTATCCTGGCAGTGTAGCGAGACTTTCAAACTCTAGCCCTCGCAGAAACAAAAGACGGTTGATTCTCAGTCAGAGTATGGTCATTGATATCGATCCCAACAAGGTACATGATTTTCGTCGTTTACATCCGAGGCGCGACATAGGCTAAATGCAATTCCGATATTTTCCAGCGAAGTGACCAAGCAGAATCAGTAATTCTTCACCACGATATCATTCACAATCCCGCGACGGTCTTCCATTTCGAACTACAATGGATCGGTACAACAGCTCGTTACATCGAGGAAACGCTCCGACAATGGAACCGAACCATTGAGAAATACGGTTTGAAGCTCGTCGAAGCCTATGTAGCACAGATAGGCGATATTCGCGAGAGAAACGCTTTTCAATCGTGTTTTCCCCTACGACTAGCCGTTGCTCCACCGATTTTACCAGGACTCCAGGAACGACTGCCAGATGGTACTCACACGGCTCGATATTTTGAATACGCTCTCTTAAGACGTTTTGGGTTCATCCTAGACGTAGAAGCAGCCGACTTATATCCGGAGCAAATCGATGTGATTTACTCGTATCGCCGTTCGCCATTCAAATATTCGCAGTTTGTTCATCGGACTGGAGTGGCGTTTGTACAAGTTCTAGGAGGTTCTCAAGGATTCTTGTTCTTGACGAACCGGTTGATGGGTCCTGGGAGGATGGGAACGACTTTGAAAAGTAAGGAGTATAGACCCGCCGTTGAGGCTGAGAGGATTAGAACCGAGATGGAGGAGTTTTGCTCTAACAAGCAGGAACTTTTGAAGTTCTATGATGAGGAGCTAGCAACGCTTGGGCATATACCAGAGGAACCTCCTCCATTGAGTATATAGGTTGTAAACAAATCATGTGGTTTTCTTCTTTTTGTAGCAGTGTACATGAGAATGGGATTCGTTTGAAGCGGTGAGATTTTCTAGGGTACATCGTGAGCACTAACGATAATATCTCGTCCGTTATTTCGCACTGAACGTCGAGAGACATCTCTAGACAGTGGTTTTCGCATATCTGCGGAAGGCAGGGGGAAGGGAGTAGGGGGAGTGTCGGGAAACTTAGCACTTGACCACGACAGAAAGAAAACAGAATAATACACACCAAACGCATCCTCTTCGTCTCTACCTCCCTTCCCTACCCCCAGATTCCCATAATACTCTCTCACTCTCCTATAAACACTATACCCAAGCCCTTCATACATATCAATAGCCACATGATTAGCACATCTAACATATAAATCCACGAAGAATCCTCTATAAGTCTCATCTGAGACCATTTCTAACAGGGACATCATTTTCCTCGCAAGCGAAAGTCTGCGATACTCTGGAGCGACTGTAATTGCTGTAACGTGTCCATGCCATTCCAGTCCTTGACCTTCGGCTTTGCCAATTACTATGTGCAATGTGGAAAAGGAGAAGTAAGAGATAGATTCGGAAGAGCTTTGACAAAGACACTTCCGTACCGTATCCCATCATACGACCACTGGGGGCTTCTTGTACGCAACAGATGTCAGGCCATCGAGAAAGGTAGTGTAAATAGAACCCTATATTGTACTGTTCCACAATTCACTGTTCAACTTTTAATTTCTCAATTTTGGGTGACGCACTGTTTCTGTCCAAATGTCTAAATTCCTACACCGAGATGTCGACAGTTAGTTTGAAATTCCGTAGGAACAAGAGAGTATTTTGAGTAAAACTTACGCGTTGTTGAATTTAAACATATCCGAAGCTCTGAAGGGTCGAAGGACGCTCATTGTTTTGGTTTGCAGAAGTCAAAGCTGGCAGAAAGTCGACGGAGTAAAGGTCTACACGCGACAGTCACGCGCACGCGTTTTGCTCTTCTCCGACATCTCCCATTCAGTGCTTCATCTTCTGGGTCCATGCTGTGAAACTAGAATTCAGCTGCTTCAAGACTTACCCCATCTACATATACAGGGTTTCATTCAACTAATTCACTGTCAAGAAGCCCATACACACAATGTATCAAGGCCCAGGGGCAACGCAACAATTTCAAACCTACTGAATCTTTGAAGTTTTCGCACTTTTTCCGAGCTCATGCCTTCAAACCTTCAAGTAAACCTTTACTCAATACATATTCACCTTTCTACAAATCAGCTCTGATGGCCTCAGGCTCCTTCGTGCACCAAACTATCGGATTTAATTATACATACAGATACTATGTTATTCGCTTCACCTCTCCTCGACCCTTCTGAATCTGGGGCCTACATTTCCAGGCCTCACGCTCACCCCTTTCGCTCACCCTCACCTGATACACACCCCACTTCCCGCCCGCAACACTTCAAGTTGCGGCTTCCCCAAAGATTCCAAGGATAGGGTATCCACCTCTTAACCCCCGGTTAAGGCGAATAACAACCAATCCAGTCTAGTTCTTCACAGTGGTGATACAGTGGTCTACTTACTTTCCATCTCCATCTCTATCTCGCTACATTGACTAAGACGAATAACACTCGGCATGGTACCCGATTCTGGGAAGGATGAAGGCAAGTATTTTCTGATTGATTTTCTATGCATTCTGCTCTGTTCTTAAAAAAAGTTCCCCAATTCCTATTTCCCTTCATGGCTCAAGTGCTCGATTCGATTCGATTCGACCCGTGGGGGATATGTCCATTGGGTATGTATATACTATACTATACATGTCTCCCGTTATGGATAATTCATTCACGGCATCGATAGGACGATGTGGGATACATCACATACTCATAGTGCTATATGCACTGAACCAAGTTGTGTTGCTAGAGGGAGAGAAGAGAGGGGTGGTCCAAAATACCTAGGTCTAGTGTCTAGGTCTCCTGCGAGGTACATAAGGAAGCATAGGGAAGCATAAGGAAGGGCACATGCATAGTAAGTAAGTGTACGTATCTCGTCGACATCAAGAACTCATATGTATTGTGAATTGCAAATCAGGAACCCTCTTTTACTGACATACTATGTATAGTATTTCATTTCTGCTTCGACGGAAACCCGAATGGTATATGGCATAGCTTTAGCGCCGATGATGGGTCAAGCTAGGTCACGACAGTCACTTGGGACTGAGTCAAGTCAGTCTGGCGGTCTATTCACCCCACCTTTCCCCCGTTGTGACCGTTCAAAACATAAGTAATTGCTTCTAAAGTACGGTATGTGCACATACATACATATTCTCCACACATACTATTCTTACGCCCGGCTATCTCAGTGTCTTGATTCTTCGAGTGTTCTGATTCAGTCTATCAGTTTGTCTAAATATATATGTATGTGTATCATCCATCCATGATCTCCGGGGCCAGATACCAATTCAAACTTTTTTTCGCCGTCAAAACCTTTCAAACTGACCCTTCAATAGGTCCTCAGCTGAGCCATGTACGACCCCAGGTTAAGTCGACGTACTCGTCTCTTTTTTTTATCGTGACCATGCCAGGTACCTTTCTATTCTATATTATTCTATTTAGTACATTGTATGTATGTATGGGGTCTACGAACAGACAAACTGCTAACGCCTGGATTCTGATCGGTACGTCGGTACGTCGGTAAGTACATTGAGATATTCCCTTTATATTACATATAATAAGTAACAGTACCACCGCAGTACGGTATGGTATGCTATCTACAGACTACTTACTTAGTGGGTTTCTACCCAGGTCCCACCTTGCCTTCCGAGAATCAGAATCATCAGTCGACGCAGTACTAGTTGATACGATTCGACGCGACAGGGTACGATGCGAAAAGATATGTTAATTAAGTATGATTAATTCATTGAATCCAACTTGTTCTGTTGATGAGATGAGGCTGAGCTCATAGGCTTAGGTAGAATCATACGGCCGCATCCTATCACTCGAATTATTCGAAAGTTAAGTAGAGTAATCGGAGAAATCTCCCTAGGCAGCCTGTTGTTCCCTGAGGTTTCTGATCGATTTTCTACCTGTTGAACTTACCATCTTTATGTATGACAACATAGGTATATCTCGGTATCAGAAACTCAGGACATCGAGAATAAGGACTGGTTCGTACTTACAATCCAACCCGAGCTGAGTCTGTGGCTTGTTGAGTTAGTGCGCAATGTTCATCGGACATCTCGGCGAATACCTCGGATTCTTCCGTTCGATTCCGATCCCTCCTCCGACTCTTCCGGGTCTCCTGGCGAAGAACAACTTATGTAATACAGCAGCGACTTGACAACTGCCCTCTCCATCACCGTAACCGTAACCGTAACTGCCCTCTCTTTCCGCGTCGTTCATGATTGCATTTGAACGCTTTTGAATACTCAGTAGGTACATATATACTTTTGACTAATTTAGCAGATCTGTCGTCGAGTCGTTGATATATGAAGGACGTTTTAAACTATGTAAATGACTGCGGCCACTAGAGCCTAGTAGGGTGGATCTGATCTGAGCTAGCGCTGTGGTTGGACCGTGTTTACTGGTGCCCACTGGTATTGGAAGCGCTGACGGATGATAGGCTCCCACATAGAGACATGAGGCTTCAGCGCCAATCTCAGCCTCAATAAGTGGTAAGTAGATCTCAAAGGAGTGCGGGCTGAGTCAGACTCGGGCTCGGGAGGACAACTTCCAACAAAAATATACGGACAGGACGACAACCGGGGAGGTCGGACTAAGCCACACTGTGTAAGCTCTACATCTTATCTACTGACTTACTACCTACTACTTACTATTCAAGTCAGATTTGAGCGGTCACGGTGAACGAGCAGCGAGCGCAGTCCTGGCGCAGTTCGTCAAACTCAATGGATCTAATGCCGATCCCGAAAATACCGAGAAAAGTATGTCTGTATACTTAACTTTAAACTCAGCTATGTCCTGTACTCAAAAAATTACTCCAATTGGCGTTACTCCCGCTGTCGCGCGCTCGAAGGTTGTAACCCTGAACGTATAAGTGTCGCCGCAATCCCTCTTGAGGTTGACTTCGGGATCGCTTAAGTTACTAGTAAGTTGCGAGTTGTGATCGGCACTCAATGTGAATGTGAATCTCCGAGGGAAGGTAGAGACATCGCATCGCGTCCCTATCCACAGAGTCGTACTGATCGCATGGTAAGGCAGGTCGAGTCAAGAAATGGCAAGGGGTGTGATATGATGATATGTTGGCAAGGGACTTCGACTCGAGCTCATGGCAGTAGGAGTCTGTCTTCAGCGGCTAGACTACGTACTGTCTGTTGACTCACCGGCTCGGTGTTGTTCAGGATTCCACTCGTTTCATTCTCATTGTCGAGCCATCCTAAAGCTACAGTATACATGGTACGTTTCAGTCCCAACTCTGCTTGACCACACTGACTGACAATTAAGCGACCGTGATATCGTCAAAGAGAAAGCAAAGATTCCCAACTGTCAATGTGCGTACTAGGATAGGGTCCTCATCTTGGACAATAAAAGTATAGTCAGCAGTGCTAGTAACTGGGTAGCAACGCGACAGGCTGAGTTTCGGACATGACACTCGCAGTTTTCCCTCCTGCGAGATTCCCGATTTTTACAACGTGTCAGATCTCATGCTAGTCGGTGAGCGCTACTTACTCGAGACTCTATCTGTATCCGTTGAGATAGGGTGCAGGAGATAGATAGATACATACTATGCATATGTTTTGACGGAGAAAAAGTAAGCCTTGGCTAGATAAACCCAAAGCTGGTTCAGATATCTGTCTGTAAGTTCTTCGTCAAGGAAAGACCGACATCCCAAGTCCGAGAAGTGAGTCTCTGAGTAGATCCACACCCACAACTTGAACCCAAACTTCAAGATTTCAGCAAACACCGTTCCGACTAAAATCGGACTTGTAAAAATAAACCAATAAAAGCGAGAAGGATCTCCGCCTCCGCCCATTTCAGTCTCCGAGTCCGTGCAATCCGGCTTCAATCTCGACCTCGATTCTGGAGAAATTAACGGAACGGAGAGCTCTGAGCTCTCAGTCCAGGCCGCGGAAATACCATAGTGTAAGGGGAGGAGAGCAAGGGGCGTTGAAACATTGACTCGACTCACCACAAAGCCTATAAGCAAAGGGTCAAGCGTGAAGCTAAGGGTCACCGAGTGACTCCGAGTCCAAATTCATTTCAATATTCATTGACAAAGACAAAAAAAGTCGGAGATCTCACCAGCATCCCTCAACGGGGTCAACGGACGTACATCCCTGGAAGGGTTGGGATGGCAAGATCTTAGTACTTCAGAAACAGATTTGTCTCCGCCACAAGCGGCAAGCCAGTTCAGTTTGTCAGTGCGGGATCTAGGCACCGGTCGGTCAGTGCCACGTGTGAGCCACGTTCTTTGCCTTGGGGATACAGATGCCAGGACTGTGCCGTGCCAATGCCGATGCCGATACTGATGTGAAATCCATACTTAGTCATGCCCGACTGGCGAGTCGGGAACCGCCCACGTCAACGCCACTCGTACATACTTAGCGTCGGCGCAGACCATCGGACACGTACGATTCGCATCCACAATCATTCATTTTCATCATCGTCCGATTCCCTCGAAATTACTGCTTATCCTGTCATCGAGCATCTCAGAGTCCACATGTACCACGACGCACGTCAAATCTACACAAGTTCTAACGAATTAATAAAATTTAATCTACACGTACACGGTAACGGTTCTCTCAGGCTTCTGAATCATGGTACAGTAATAAGCGGGTACGCAGAATATGGGTGTGGACCTCTCTTCGCCTCATACTTAGTTCAGAATTCATCAATCCAACCCTGTCCGAATTCCATTAATCAGAACGGCTCCTACATACGGACCCACACTGTACAGGCTTAATGCAAGCCCATAGTAAGTAGCGCGCGGATACCCGGTTGATCTTTAGTGACCCGGTGACCTAAAGATTAACCGGAATTTTCACTGTGCCGGTCGTTTGGCAGGATGTATGAAGGGTTTTACATTAATACGACGGTACAGTCCGTACAGAAGTAATGGTCCCAGGGATAAAGTTCGATGCGAGAACTTTTCACAATTCATATGCATGTGCATGTGCTGTTTCCTTGGTGTTGTATGTAGCCATAGATGCCCATAGTAATTCATGAATCGGGCGACGGGAATCAATTGGGAATCAAGATGATCAACTTGCACTGGCATTGAAGCACGAGTACTCACCGAACTTGAAAGTAAGTTTCCATCCATCCATCCATCCGAGTCCATCCATCCTGTCCGTCCGTCCGTCTTCTAGCTCAGTTCAAGTTCGAAATGATTCTGATTAATGGACTTCTCGGACCCGGAGACGAATGATGAATCGACGAATCGACGATCCTCATCCAATTCCATCCCAAAAGAGTCCAAGTCAAGGAGTCAAGGCATCAAATCAAGTCATCCCCCTCCTTCCTAAGACTTTCCTTCCTCTCTTCCCAAGTTCTTCCGCCAAAGGAAGCCTGCTAGTCATCGAACCGACTCAGGCTTGAATCAATCGTACATGTCATGCATGCACTACAATTACTAGTACGCCTGCGGTACCGGCCGGTCCAGAGTACGCTCAGCGGTACAGCAAAGTCCTTCCAACTTAACACCAAACGGCTTTTCCTTCTTTCTTTCTGAATCTAAATCCTCGACTCCGAGAATCCGAACTTCCGAGTCACTCTTTTCCCTCTCGGAACGATCCCGTCGGTCGATGGTGGGTGCGTAGAAAGATAAATTATATGGTATGGCATTACATAATTATAATACTCGGGAGTCGGAAATGCCTTTAATGGTATCAGCAGGTTCATCCGATATCAGTCAGCTTGAATGTGTAAGTAGCGTCGGACGCTATGTGCGGCATCGTGCCACTTGCCACTGTGCGCGAATTGTGCGTCCACGGCTGGGTCGGCATGGGTGTGCGTGAAGGGTGTGCGTGAATTGTTATTGTGATTCTGAAGCTACTAGTGCAAAACCTAGCTGCTGCTTTCGTGAAAGCAGCGAAACTCAATGGGGAGTTGGGACTGTATTGTAGTAATTGTAATTGTATCCTGACTGATATCCTGATTCCTGATTCCTGATTCTTCGGGCATAGGTACATAACAACGAAAGCTTCGAGGCTGAGTAAGTAACAATCTTTATCAAGTACTTGCGAGTGTCGAGTGTTGAGTGTCGAGGTTCGATTCGATTCGAACTGAATTTGAATGAGTATGTATGTACTCACTAGTACGATACCAATTCAACCTATCGTCACTGATACTAATTACACCCTGCACTGGTAAGAAACCTCCAAGAACCCGTACAGTGAACAGTGAAAGGTACCGGTCAAGTTACCCAGAATCATGAATTGCCAGTGACTGAACATACTTACATGAATGAATGAATGATGATTCATCGACATCCGCAACGCGACGCGACGCACGAAGGCCGCACTCGGAGTCGACTCGGGACCTCAGAGTCACTGGTGCTGTAGACTGTATTCTGTAGTCTGTCAATGAAATTCGGACGAACGACGTCCGATACATATCAATAATCATTATGATTCATCGAATGACAACCTACTAACGGCCTGCAGCGCTGAGGAATGGTATTTATCAGATAATGATATGTAATCATCATCGACTCAACGCGACTCAACGTTCAGCGGTACCGCTACAGTACCCTCAGCCCAGGCAGTGACTTGGTGACACTACATGCCCGAACCCGACTTAACATCGGGAGACATCCGAGGAAGACGGGGGAAGGGGCTTAGGTAGGAGCTCAAGCGCTCATCGCCATTGGTTAACCGGAGAACATCCTAGCGCTGAGTCACAAGTCCATAGTCAGAGATTCAGTACATACATTAGAATTCGGAAGTGTACCGTGAACCGTACGGCGACGCGTACTAAGTACAGTGTTGTGTAGTGGCTGTAGTACTAGTGGCCCCGTGGGTGGATATGGACCGGCGTTACGAGCATCGGTGTGGGTACATAGGGCATAGGGTGGGTTATGAGTTATCAGGTGGGTTACAGGTGGGTTGCACTTGCAGGCCGCCATTGATGCGTACGGTATAGTAGCGGTCCAGCGGATATACTTAGGATGAATATGAATATAGTAGAATATAGAATATAGAATACATCATAGCAAAACTCACCTAACACCTATGTAAACCCACGCGGCCGCCATCCTCGGTGACCCTCATCCACGACGCTTCGTCGACAATATATATCAATCCCGAACAGATTCGTCGGACTCGGAAACTGAGAAACCATGATATCCGCGTCGCGTGCGTGTGTATATCCTGTATATCCTGTAATCACGCGCCCCGAGTCCCTTTACGACCTTTACGATGCCATTCTTTCTGTCCGTGGTTCGGGGGTTTGAAGCGGGTACTAGGAATGTATACAGAAGGTCGAGGTCGAGGTCGTAGAATACATCATAGCAAAACAGTAAACTCACCTAATACCTATGTAAAACAACGCGGCCGCCATCCTCGGTGACCCTCATCCACGACAGTCCACGACGCATCGTCAATATATATCAATCCCGAACAGATTCGACTCGGAAACTGAGAAACCATGATATCCGCGTCGCGTGCGTGTGTATATCCTGTATATCCTGTAATCACGCGCCCCGAGTCCCTTTACGACCTTTAGCTCAGCGTTTACGATGCCATTCTTTCTGTCCGTGGTTCGGGGGTTTGAAGCGGGTACTTGGAATGTATGCAGAAGGTCGAGGTCGAGGTCGAGATTGAGTTGGTAGAGTCGTATGATTTCGATGTCGTATGATAGTAATATAAAAAAGTATGTATGTGCTGTAAATGAAGGGAAGGAGATTCTAATTTCTCTCGTGTCGCGCGACGCGAAAAAAAAATCACCGTGGGAAAGTACGAGAAAGCCGCCACCGTCTGCTACATGCCACCGTACGTATGGACATTCATCCATCCAAAATGCCAAGCTTAGCTTCAAGCACGAGTTCTGTAGATCTTCCGATCCTCGTGAGCCGTCACAGGAGCAGACAGATGCACCGAGTCGCTTGCTTGGTTGCTTGGTATTGGTATATACGATGGAATAATCATAATCAGGCAAAGGAAAAGGAAACGGAAACGGAAAACTCGGATTGGTAAACTCTATCATTGTCAAAAGTATTTACTATCTATGTACTCACTTCGAAGGTTCCTGCTAGCTACCTCCCTTCCCATCCTTGTCATTCTCCGTTCCACATCCGTTCCCGTCCCGTCCCGCGTCCAGCCCGGCGCGTCTGCGAATGACTTTTCAATGACTTTGACTTTTCCCACTTCTACTATGGGCAATACTACGCTATGCGCTTAGTACTATGCCAGCCGCAGCGGCTGTCCTGTCAGTCAAGGTGTAAAGGTGTACACGATAGTCGCCACCTAATAGAAAATTATAGAATAGACGCGGAAAGACGCGCTAATTATCCATGTCCTGACAAACTTTCCATTACACATATTCCTCCAACGTATCATACACATTGAGTCATCGCATACTCTCCGTCGGGTTGGTACCCATCCTGATTGAAATTCTCCTGATTTTTCCATCCAATGTCTGCATGCATGACGCTACCACGAACGCACATCGACTTCCGTTAATCCGTAGTCCGCAGACTCCACCGCCCCCAACGTCAACGCCCACGGTCACAAGTTTCAGTCTCAGTTTCAGCGCTTCAACACCTTTTGTTTTACCGGTTACCCCACTGCCCAGCGCCCAGCCCTAGTTAATTTCTTCACACCTTTAACACCTTTACACAGCCCACCTAATATTTCTTTACAAGCATGTACGTATTGTAGTAATGTATACCCTGAAATTAGAATTCGAATCCCTCACGCGTCGCGCGCAGTCTCACTCACTCATAGATCTTCAAACTTTGGGGATTTGGGGACACAAAAAAAGTTATTTATAACTGCGTATATATTGTACCAGTAATGTATGCTAAATTCGACTCAATATTCGATATTCGCGAAAATACAGTAAAACTTGTTGCTGCTACTCCCAACAGGCAGGCAGTCAAATGGTGTGGATGTGAGTGTGGGTGTGTGAATTGAATGGGGATTGGGGTTGGGATTGACAGTGTGGTGTGATTGTGTATTGTGTGTGGGAGGGAGAAGGAAACTACGAATGAATGAATAAATATACCTAATAATGCACGGATCGTTTGTCGTTGTCATGAATAATGAAAAATGGGGTAGAGATGATGAAGATATGCATGCAAAGCAAAAAAGAAAAAAACCAAAGAGTAACGGTGACGAAGCGACCAACGGGGTGAATTTTGTGACAGCAATTCATAGCAAAATCCTTTTGTTGACGGACAGATGGAAAGCATGCAACGAGAAATTCAAGTAAAGCGAGAAAGAAACGAAACGAAAAAACCAAAGAGTGTTCTGGCAGACTCAAACTTGTATCGGGAAATGACTCTGCGTATGATGTGAAGAATGATGATGAGGAATAGGGAACGAGCGTAGAATCTCCTGGAAACTCGAATGTTTCACTTTCTTCGGTGGGTTGTATGAATCAGGAGAAGAGTTGTGTGTAGATGGCGTTTGGGGGGATTCGGAGCCATCGGAGGATATAGGACTTGAAGGCTCTAGTTCGGGTACTGAAGAGCGATGGTGATTCCTCGTGTGATGAGGTCGAGAAAAGTCGTGTTGGTGATGATGGTGGTGGTGGTGAGAGGAGGTGGAGGTGGAGGTGGAGGAGCGTTGATGGTGGTGATGAGGGAAAGCAACAGCGACAATCCCAGCATGGTGATTCAAAAGATCATCCTCCGAAATGCTCAACTCCCAGTCAAGTACATCGAGAAACTCTCTCTCGATTCTTCCTACGTCACGTTTACCAAATACACCAGTGCATAACGCCCAGTGTATGTTCTTCAACGTGGAGTCGTTGAGGTACTATCACAGAAGGAGTTAGGGTTAGATCGACTGGAGAAAACAACGGAAGAAGGCATGTAAAACTCACCTTTGATGCAAGTATTAAAGCACCCAAGAAAACTCGTTCCAAAGCCCATTCTTCGAGGGCGATGTGTAAATGAGGCTTGGCCCTG
Source organism: Neonothopanus nambi (assembly GCA_003987895.1). Lineage (NCBI taxonomy): Eukaryota > Fungi > Basidiomycota > Agaricomycetes > Agaricales > Omphalotaceae > Neonothopanus > Neonothopanus nambi. Next base: position 15,066 of record RCHF01000890.1, read on the forward strand.
TCAATGTAGACGAGAGAAGCGAGGACGACAGGCATAGTGACTTCAGCTCGAGTGAGCACGTTGTCGACGAATGTGGTGAATTTGGAGACACCCGGGCGCCTGGAAGAGGCTCTACCGCGAGGTGGTGAAGTTCGACCCATAGCATAGTCGACTGTATCTGCTACGCAATCTACAATATACTCTGAGAAAAAAAAAAGACACAAGTTAGAAAACAGAAAAGAGTTCGTAAAAGGTAAATTACTCACCAATGATAGGTCTCGAAAGTTTAACGTCGACAAGCTCTAGTAGAGCAGGTGAATGTGTAGAAGGGTCGACGAGACTAGCGTGGTGTACAGGAGATGACCTGTTAGACATCGTTGAGGAGGACGACGAAGAGGCAGGAGAAGAGTCGTTGTCGAACATCTGGGCTGAGGAGAAGCGGAGTGGACGAATCGGACATGATGACTAGGATAATATATAGAAAAGGAGGACTGTGCGATTGACCCGAAATGGATATGTGAGGGGAAGGTGGAAACTGACAAAGGCGAGGACAGGACATCCGTTTGACTCGTACTCTGCATTACCCGATTCGGCTCGGCTCAGTTAGGAAAAGGGTAAGTAAAGATCTCGGCAAATGTTGACGATTATCCGATGCCGCTGACCACGCACAGCTAGTCGAACTGAGCCAGTCTGCCGCGTCAACGCTGACCTCACCTGTCATTACGATTCACGATTTTATTCCGATCTCCCGAAATCATCGTCACTACTCGACGTGGCCCATCTTCGGTTCATTTCAGTCACCGGCTCGTCCCTGCTTAGATAATACTCATCCTACTCTACCCGACTACCTTCCAAATTCAGAACCGAACTGACCACTCACTAGCACTGACCATTATTAATCACGTTCTCTCGTACAGTCATCCAGTCACTTTCGCTGACTGACCATGACCGAATCCTTTGCCTTTCGACATGATTGCGAGTTTCTCAAAAGTATTGTTGCGCTGCATGAGTCAGAATACATACTAGAAGGTAGAAGAACGTCTACCCGGTACCCGCACGCACCCGCACAAGTCAAGTTACGGCCGACACGACACGACAGGGAACAACAGGTGTTAATTCACACACCTCTTCGAATGATGGTTTAGCTTAACGTAGCTCTAACACCTCACGATAGCTTTTTCTATGTAGATACATACCTTACTGTACGCGCTCACACAGGGTCCGGTAAGGGTTTCCATTTTCTGTTAAGCGCGCTACGTTTTTGACAGTGACTCACACACACCTATCCTATCTATCTATCTACATCCAGTAGGTACCGCATTTCCAGAATCCACACAAGAACAACGAACAACTTCGAAGCCGAGCAGTTACAGCTGGAAATGGAAATCAATATCGTTCCATGAGTGCGTTTCGAGAAACGGTGTGTATTACTACGGTAATGATTATCGAAATTCTTGTGGTAAGTTACTAAGATCCCAACGCACGCACGCGCCGTCGTGACTCAAGCTCGCGTCTGACTGACTTGAGACTCTGATGTAGATGATCTGATTAGGAATCAAAAATGATTTTATAATTAATCAGTCAAGGTCGCTGTTACTGACATCCTGTAAGGTGTTTAAATGATCATCTGCTTCGAGAATCTTAAGAACTTACACACCTTGTTCTAGCTTACCTTGCTGTAAACCGTTAACCATTTGGGATTCTGGAATGATACCAGTGACCTTCCAGCGGTATATTCATATTATAAGCGCATTGTGCTACGCTACGTTGCTCGCTTGCCCCCCCTTCCAATGCCATACAGCTCTATGTAGTTGAAAGGCATATGATTCCTTCATCGAAAGCATGTGTGGGTCTAAAACTAGACTTCGAGTTCTTTACAACTTTTTCTATTCGCCAAATCATATACATATACATACTTATGTATATATTTCACAGGAATCCTTCCGGGTCGAGTCGTTAATTCGCCGGCTGACTCTGATTTCCATTTCTCTTCCGAGTCCAAGGCAAGGTACACCTTCTTCCCCCTGAGTCCGCCATCGCATCGTGATGTCAAGTACCATACCCATACCTGAACCAGGCAACACAACAAGTAATGTAAATGAACGTTACAATGGACCCACGGAGAACTATCCTAACCTTACGGCTAAAGCGCATCATTCAACTTACATCCGAGTCCTGGATTCCTTTGTTCCACTGAATCCACCAATCCACTCAATCATAATCAGTCAAGCGCTGCCAATGCAATCAAGCGCCGTCAATACGTACGTACGTATTAATGGTATTAATAGTAAGTACAAGCCTATTGTTCTTGTTCTCTTTTTGTACCCACTTCATCATGATCAATCAAAGGTAGGTATAGGTTTTTTGCCTGGTGTTTGGGATTTCGCATTGTAGGGTCGAGTAAGTACTTACTGTTAGTGAGGGGTGCCGGTGAGGGGCGAGGGGGCAGGGGTGAAGGGTAAACGTTAAACAGCTTTACCCGACCCGACTACTCACAATGACTCGGACGACGGATTAGAAGTACTGGCGCCTCAGCGCTCCAGCTTCGCTTCGCTTGATTGATTAATATCGATATGATATTTATCAGTTTATCAGAGAGTGGACGGAGGAGATGGTCTAGATTGGAGTAGACGACTTGCCACTGGCAGTGAAGCGCGGGTTGGGTACGCGCTTCGCGTACTATAGCTAGTCATGATCCAAAACAAGAACAATGGATAATGGTGACAATGGCCCCAATCGCGGCCGAGTCGCCATCACCTTGGATTCTAAATTCGTACGCGTACGCTGAAATCCCTCAATACTTCCGCTGTATGCGCTAAGCGTCGCTTTGGTTCCCCCTTGGTTCCCCTTGGTAACAGGTGCCCAGCAGGTAACGGGATTCTAGCGGGAATACAAGATGAGACGAGACAGGACAAGGCAAGGCAAAGCAAGGCGAGGCGAAGTGAGGCAAACTAAACTAGGGTTTCATCCGAGTTATGCGAGGTTGGACGAGAACGATGAGATATAAGTAAGTACGCGTACGTTTCGTTTTCTTACTACTTTACTACTACCATTCAACGACTTATCCCACTAATAGACACAACGTTCTTCCCTTCCCTTCCCTTCCCTTCCCTTCCCCTCCCTTTCCCTCCCTTCCCTTCCCCTCCTCTTCCTGCCAGTGCCTTCACTTTCAAGTCCGAACTTCATCCTCAGCCTCCAGCCTCCAGCGCATTTTCGTTTTCGTTTTCTCGTTGGAGTCGGAATTTCGAATTTCGGATTTCGAGGAGTCGGAATCACTGGCATTTGGTCTGGGTTACTTCGCGGAACGGAAATCGTTTCGAGTTACGGTACTTAGGTAGGAATCGGAATTAGAGGAGGAGGAGGAGGAATTCGTAGGGTTGGGGTTAATGAACCTGAAAGTAAGTTCGAATTCAATACAATACTGCCACTGTACCGTGATTCAGCTGGTGCTTATGCTTCGAACCTTCGGCGGTACCTCGTACTTAGTAACTTACTGATTAAAGAATCAAAGGTCAAAAATAACACATCAAGTATATAACAGACTCGAATCCAGATGGACACGGATGGACACCGCTCATCACCCACCGTGAGACTCAGAGCCCGAGGGTTGGTTCGCGAATTGAATGCCGAACGAACGTTGAACGGTCGAACGCGGAGGAAGGCGAACGGACGTCGAACGGTCGAATGGTGTTCATGATGGTGATGGTGATCAGAATCAGGGATCATCCCACTGATCAAGGATCATGATACATTCCATTCCGAGTCTATTTATTCATTCATTTGACCGTTCATCACTTTCCCGGCCAGGTTCTCTTCAAGTTGTTCTCAAGGAAAAGCCTGAGTTCGTTTCGCTGATCATCTGTTCATCCATCTGTTCTGTCTTCTGTCGAGGGTTGGGGTTGGGGTGGGGGTGGGGGTGTGTATAATAAACCCACGAACCTCACGAACCTCAGTTCTATAATATAGTATAAAGTTTGGTCCCTTTTCCTTCGCTGCTTCTATCCACCAACATCGGATTCCCGAAGAACGAAGGGAGGAAGAACTTCGATGTACACTCTTTTTTCAAGGCTTGTCTTGTGTTCTCGTGGTAGGGTCTTGTGGGTACTCATATGGTTGATCTATACGAGATACTTGCTTGTGTTCTCGCGTGTAGGCTCGTGGTAGGGTCTTGTGGGTACTCATATGGCTTATCAGGCCTTCAGGGCTTATCCGTAGGGGAAAGATACGGTCTAGGCTTCTTCAAGCCAGTTTATCAACGCACAAGATTCGTATTCGTATTCAGATTCGAAGTTGGAGCACTGAGCAGGGCGAGGGCGAGGGGAGGCAAGAGACGATAGATCGCTCGTACGTTTCATTTCACTGTTTTTCATAGATGGAGAACGTCGATGAGATGTCGATGCGATGCGATGCGATTCGATCGACTTGGTCCCTCGAATCATCACGAAATCATGATCAGTGAATCGTGATTGATCACAACTTCAAGGGAAATGATTTTCTTGAATCTTTAATTATTTTCGGTATGTATCGGTATGGGTATGTATGTACATAACCCTTCTTCATATAAAAGAACCTGTTAAGCTGTTGACTGGACGACGATGTAGGACCAAGACGATCAAGGGCGATCAACTGATTCAACTCGTGCGTGCTCCCGTGTTCACCGTGTCTTTCTGTGAAATGTTTAGTTGCCGCAAGGGACTCGGAGAGTCGGAGAGTAGGGGATGTGAGAGCCCGGTTCACATACATAGTACACAGGCTGGACAGGCTGCACATACATAAGTAAGTAAGTAGGATCATATCATATCAAACTATCAAACTATCCGTCAATATCGTGTGTCGTACGTACGTGCTGGTGCTCTCCTCTCCGATTCCGCAACCGGAGGGGTAGTGGTTCAATTGACGTTCTGCACCCGCCGCCCGCACCGTGACCCGCATACGCACCCGCTTCTGCCCGACATACGTACTATGGGGGCGGCGCTGTTGAATTACCTGATGTTCTCTCTCCACAGATTCCGATTTATCCCACTCTCATTCGGTTCCATTTAAACTCCCAACCCTGCCGAAGAACCTAATCTACCGCTATCGCTCTAAACCTAGGGAGTGTCAAATGACTCGGCTCGAAGTTCACAGGTCCTGAATTCTTACATAGATTCCCGGTGAATCCCAGTATCCAGTGAGCAGAAAGCTTTCACATCTTTTGTCCGGTACCGGTGTACTCGGAATCAAGAATTCAAGAACCCTCTGAAGCTGAACGTTTGGAATGAGTCAGGAAGGTTTCTCGGTTAATCGGTCTCTCTCGTGGCTCTGTCCTCCTCAGATGTTCTGCGGCACGGCAACGGCAATTTAAGGATGAAGCGGTGAAGAGAGTCAGTCAGTGGGCTTCCTTCAATCCGAGACCGAGTCGGAGGTGCTCGAGTGCATAGAATCAGATTATCGCGATATAAGCAAGGTAAGCGGATAAACTGACCTTGGCGTAGAAAGTTTCTTCGACAAGCCCGTTCGCAAGGTTCGCAGTTTGTCCGTACCTGTCGCTGCTCATCTTCGCTAACGATGTCAACGCATTCGATTTCGCGCGCCTGTCTACGCTTGTTGGGTGTACCGGAATCGGACCGGAGTCACCGGAGGGAGAGTGGGTCAACTGGGTGGGTCACGTTTTTGTGTCTCTCTCGCGTATTGCTGTAGTCCCCGAGCCTGAGCGGCTGAGCCTCGGGAACCTGATCCTTGGCCGAGCCGACTCTGGGAGTGTCAGGCCGTCTTGGCCGGTATCCGGCAATGGATTATTGGCGTTGATTGATGTGAGTGTTATGAATCTTGTTTATGAAGCTGTAGAATAATGAATTTAACTATGTAGGGGTTCACCAAGGTGGCTGGGCAGCTCAAGACGCTCAGGGCTGTTGAGATTTTGATTTCCCATGTACTGCCACTACTATGCTTGTGTTCAAGTCAGAGATCAGAAGAGGGGGCGCGTCGGTACGACTGCTGTTGGTATGTCATGGTATGTATGTTCTCCTTTATTGCTCATGATGACGCTTGGACAGGAAACACGTACGTACGATGTTTTTTACATACGATCCGACATACCGAACAGCCTGTTCTGTTCTATGCATGCTCATCATCATCAATGGAACTGCCTTTCAATATCCCATCCGATGTTTGACCTGGTTCGGAATTCATCCCACCTCATGCTTCCCTGCCAAATGCTGTATATAACGGAATGCTCAGCGCTAGTATCCAACAGCACAGAGACATATTCACTCAGAATATGTAGTATGCACACATGTGGGTACTATTGTCTACCATTCATATGTACTTATGTGCCCTACTCAAGCTAACACATGTGTACATTCAATGCATAGGGGCTAGGGGCAGGCCGTAGCAGATAATAAATCGGAATCCCGAAAATCCCTTTATCCCCGTGACATGTAGGTCCTACTAGTAGGGTCCCTAGTCTATTTTCGATGCACGTTCTACTTGACCTCTCAATCCTCGAGGAAATCTCGGTGATTTCGGGAGCTCGGTATCTATAATCTGTGTCCACCGTCCGTGTACCTCTGTGTACCTTGAGCACTGCGGCACTTCATTTGGTGAAAATGAGATATGGACTGTGTGTTTGATATCCAGGCAGGTCATCAGGTTACCCACTTTCCAAGTACTGAAGCAGTAAGTATAGGTGCGGTGAGTCAGGGTGTACACCCAACCCGACCCGGCCCGCCGGGGCACTGACGGTTTCCCTATTCCCTAGACCGTAGACGGTCTGCGGGTTTCTGCGGGTAGCGTGCAACTACATGGTGCCACTGACAACCTACAAATTCCGGAAGAAATGGTGAAATGGTATATCAATTATCATATCAATATCAGAAATCTACGCAATCTACGCACGTACGGGCATGTAAGTACAAAGTGTACAAAGTCACGGTAAGTATTGAACGTTCGAGCTCCGAGAGGTACCGAGGTGGTGAGTTGTACTGTTGTAGGCACCTCAGGTCCACCAGAGTCCAAACGTTCAAATGTTCACGCTGTGAAGAACCTGGTGAGAAGACTAAGACGATGTAATTCCGAGCCCGTGTGTGAAAGTTCAAAGACTGAGTGAGTATGACAAGTCCGTCTCTCACCGGTAGGAGCCGGTAGGCCGGTAGGTATCAGTTCGTCCATCTTCCGAGATATGGGTTTACACGTAGGTTTATCGGATTTGTTAGTTCCTGAGTATGTCTGACTGAGTCCGTGCGTAGACTAAGAGAGGCAGGCGCATGTGGTCTATAGGTGAGTATGATCATGTTGTTGCTTGAATTTGAAACTTCCTGTTGTCTTCCGGTTGGACAACTGATTGATCTAATCACTGATCAGTGATAGATTTCTCTCGCTCGTACCGTACGTGACCAATTGAGAGTGCATAGTACCAAAGCTTAGCTGTATTTTATCGTCCATCTATGAGGAATGAATCGATCCTGATTGACTCAGACTTTCCAACCGAATCGAGCCCCGAAATTACATCGGAAGTACCGGGCTTGTGAGTGATATCGARCTCACTACACTCTACACTCTACACTCTACACTCTACACTCTACACTCTACACTCTACACTCTACACTCTACACTCTACACTCTACACTCTACACTCTACACTCTACACTCTACACTCTACACTCTACACTCTACACTCTACACTCTACACTCTACACTCTACACTCTACATATGCAGTACGTATGTTAAGTAAGTAAATACTTGGTACGTACAGCGGAAACATGGAAACATAGAAACAACTCACTCACCCGGTCTACTTATTCCGAGTCCGCCTCAACGCTATCTTAGTCTATTCACCACAAGGTCTATTAATACCGAATACCGAATACCCACTGCTATTTAGATATTTCCAGGACTAAAATAGCTCCCTGACTCCGACTTGGACTGTGAGACCGTATCGTGGCCCGCGATACCCTCGATAAGATGTCGATTCTATACTTATTCACTTATACTTATGTTACTTACTTACTTACAGTATGTTACCTCCACCTCCGAATCTAATTCTAACTTAATTCTAAGTATACTTACTTACAACACGTACTCCATCAGGAAAAACCCTTCCGTCTAATTACGCGAAATATTGTCTAATTTAGCGAACTCGGTGTAATGGCCAAGAACTTACGTCCTCGGTTTGTCGTAAATACTTGTATATTGTTATATTTTGTTGTTCAGGTGTAAAAGAGCGTAATATAATTGTAACAGTGATGCAACTCGATACGATGCAACTCGATACGGCGGAAGCGGAATACGTTGTATACGTCTCGACCTGCTTTGACATTCTTAACTAAGCAACTATCATGTGACTATCCAGTGGACGCGCGTCGCGCATACCAATTCAGACTTGTGTACCTTTCTCCTTCTCCTAGGGGGTCAACCGGTCATTCTTCTCAGCAAATCCCTCAGAGTTACTGATTCTGCCCCTATAGGATCTAGCTGAGGGATTTGTTAAGGAGAATATCCCACTGATAGGCCATACTTCTCTCGTTCTTTGTCTTCTTCTGCTACATCT
>RCHF01000891.1:0-12573 GCA_003987895.1 Neonothopanus nambi
ACTCAGACTCCAAGCAAGATCTCAGCGTCCAGACGTCGAATCTTCTCCTGCTGTGACCCATTGGCAGAGGAGACGAAGAAGGGCGTTGAGTCAAAATGGCAATGGTCCAGGGACCTGATATCTGAATTTGGATGAATGTTCCATACTCAGCACGTGCCTACTTTCGGAGCTACGGTAGAGGACGTGCATCTTTCACTCAACCAGCACAAGGATAATTATTCCTTGAGATGTACCTTTTCTTTCACGACTCGATTACAGATCCTAGATGGATAGCTCCCTGCGAAGATTCCAGTTCAGCTGTCTTGATGGTTTAACTGCGTCCGCTACATCAACTATCACTTCCACCATATCTGGCTCGGCTCTAGCTACAAAACTAAGAATGTCTGATACAAGCTTGAATTCAGCCAATTCGAGTGCGGTGCTGTTGTTTTTGAATTTAAGCTCGGACTCTCAGACAGAAGACGATACCAATAATTCTCAAGACTTGATTGCAAAGGTGTGTAGGATGAACTTCAGTTGATGTATCGATTGCTCACATCCCCGCCTTCATAATTTTACTTCCTTATAAAAGTTTGTTTTGGAATGGATACTTATTCCTAGCCCTCATGCTTTTCATTGTCGCCGTAATGATACTGAAACAGCACGTCTTGATTCTATGGTTTCTCACTCATGTATAGCACCTACTAAATGGGATTTCACTCTATAGGCTTTATAGTATCCAGCAAACCAGCCAATCCATGTCCCGCATCTTCTCTAGGCCATAGCTTTGTAATCTCTGCTTGCTACTATGCTACACGATCTCCTGTACAACACGTTTACCTTCCTCTACCTTTGGCGCACACCCCCTCACAGCATATGATCTTGCAAATGCACCTTTGGCTTATAGCCCCGCTAGCTCTTCATACCCATATCTCTACCCAAGCCGTAGTACCCGACATCACAACTCCCACCACACACGTATGCGTACACGCACGGTAGATATTGATGAAGGCAGCCGTAGGACGGACAGTGGTCTGAGTGATTTTAATGGTGAGCTGGATGATAAGGATGTTTTACCTGCATACGACAAGCATAGTGGGCCACCTGGGTATGTCAAGATGGAGGTACCTGGTGGTGGTCAGGCGATGTTTATGATGAATACAGTTGATGGGAGAGGTGACACGATGCATGATGCAGTGGTGGGAGACAGATCACAGGAGGTTGAAGTACAAGAGGAGAGCAGGACAGATGGGGATGTTGTACTTCAACAGCAACGGAGGGAAGTTCTGGAGCATGAGGATAATGCACAGCATGAAGAAATCCATGCTGACAGATGAGGGTGTGGTTTTCTATTGCTGATCCTCGAGTGTGTGACAATTGCATTCATATGAATAGCAGAGGACAAGAACTGTTACATTTGTTTCTTTACTGTTTCTAGTCCTTCCTCCTGCATGCTGACTGCTTCTTACCTCTCTCGCTGTCTCTGTAATGCTATGTAATCCCAGATCTCCTTTATATGTGATATATGTACTTCATATCTTACTCCTGCCTATATGTATTGGTAGTTTTTCATTCACTTACACCATGTTCTTTCCTCTCTTAGTTACCCAAATCCATTTTCCTCTGTCATGGGCACTACTATAAACAAGCTACACTCATTCAAATGATCCCAGCCTTGTGTAACATTGCCTCTCCTTACACTTGTGGAATTTATGCTGTAGGATTGCGCTGGAGGAGCTGTCATAATGAGTTAAGTGCCTAAGCAAGTGAGATGATAATGTATGGGATGTGTATATTGATGATCAATCTTGGGCAATGTGAAAGTCATTAGTTGTCATTGTGACATTCATAAATCATTGAGACAGAAAAGGGGGTTGCAACAAATACCATGAAGCAAGTGTCATATATGTGTTGCAAGATACTAGCCTAAGGGTGTATAAAACATACATTCTGTTTCAATTCAAACTACCATAAACTGAAATTACAAGAACTCTCAACAGAGCAGCACAAGAAGTTGTCACTATACTTTGTACATTGAAATATAATATTGCTATTCATCTGTTAGTGTAGGAAGAACTGGTATAAATGGTCACTGTGTATAATTTACTCAGTGATTGCCAGGTCTCCTATGTCCAAAATTATCACTCTCCCAGACTTGTGTCCAAAACAAATTTTTAACTCATGCTGCTTCATGGCCACAATGTCTCTATAATGAGGTGGAATCCATAAGACATGTTTTTTACCAGAACTGGTCTGAGTATATATCTCATCACAGCTATCAGAAAGATAGTAGAAGGGGGACTTTGAAACATCATCTAATAAGACACAGTTAAGAAAATGGCATCAATGGGAGAATGCTGGAAGAAGGATTGAGAATATGTACATACCAGGTACTTGTTGACCACTAGATGCATCCCAGATTAAAGTCTCCCAGGAAGTGGAAGAAGAAATTATAGGCAAGCCATCAGATGAAAAGGCCACAGATGTCACAGAGTCTGAATGGCCTTTGAGCACCTGCTCCACCTGCCCTGTGGAGGTGTTCCATATCCTCACTTCCYTATCATATGATCCTGACACAACATGCAAGCTGTCTAGTGAAAAGGCCACAGATGTCACCCAGTCTGAATGGCCTTTGAGCACCTGCTCCACCTGTCCTGTGGAGGTGTTCCATATCCTCACTTCCTTGTCATATGATCCTGACACAACATGCAAGCTGTCTAGTGAAAAGGCCACAGATGTCACACTGCCTGAATGGCCTTTGAGCACCTGCTCCACCTGTCCTRTGGAGGCATTCCATATCTTCACTCTCTCATCATATGATCCTGACACAACATGCAAACTGTCTGGTGAAAAGGCCACAGATCTCACCCAGTGTGAATGGCCTTTGAGGACCTGCTCCACCTGTCCTGTGGAGGTGTTCCATATCCTCACTTCCTTGTCAGATGATCCTGACACAACATGCATACTGTCTGGTGAAAACGCCACAGATCTCACCCAGTCTGAATGGCCTTCAAGGACCTGCTCTACCTGTCCTGTGGAGGTGTTCCATATCCTCACTTTTCCATCAGATGATCCTGATACAAGCCATAAACCATCAGATGAATAGGCCACAGAATTCACTGGATCAGGATGATGGAATATTTGGATACATGCACTCCATGATGTATCCAGCCCTTTTACAACCCTAGTGGAATGGCCTTGCTCTGAAGATTTTCCAGACTGTCTTAGCAGACTACTGGTAGGCAGCCAAATCAAGGCATCATAATATGTACTTTGAGGCCATTCAGTAATGCAATCTAAGCTTGAAAGAGTAAATGATCTTGCTTCCATAAGCCATGTCTGCAATTCTTTCCTCAATAATCCTGCCTGATTAGCTGGCTTGTCATCTACTTCTCCCTGCTTTTTCTTTTGAGGAATAAACTTTTGAATATATCTATGGAATCTGTGTTGATGCTCTTTCCTTATTGCTTTATGCACAGCAACTTTGGGCTGCTGCTTGGCCTGTCAGTATCACTCTGCACAAATACATGATTCTTGGCACTTACTGCTATAGTTGTTAGCACTTTGAATAGACTTCCAGCTGCAATCTCCATATGCCTAATTACACTCAGGGTCTCCAGCCAATGCAATAAATGATTGGCAAGAAACTCTTTTAGAGCTTCAAGATGCCCTAAAGATATGCTATCTCCTCCTGCAATCCAGTGATTTGCCCAGTACTGACAACAGTATGCAAGAACTGGCAGTGGCTGATATATACAGCTAGAGATGGTAGATTCTGAAATATCTCTTGATCTAGTGTCAGGTTGGATATTGCAAATATTTTCCTTCAGATTCAGGTTCATATATCTCAGACAGCACAGTGCAAGGAATGCATGATGTGATTGCATATCCATATAATAATCCGATAGGCAAGCATCCACAGTCATCATATAATCTGAGAATGATGCATGAAAGACCATGACAGGATGAGTGGCAACATGCTGGGGATCAGGGATGTTGAGCAATGAGTGGAAAGATGAGAGTGTTTCCATGACACCAATACCTTCACCTGTAGTCTGAAGAAGACTCTGGATCCCTCCAATAGTCAGAGGATCATATAAACACAGAACTGTGTGCAGCACTTTGCACTGATTTCTCAAGTCTCTGTCATTCATCCCCTCTCTTGCATTCACAAGAATCTGAGTATATAGATGGTAAATGTCTGTGCTGGCTGGCTTGGTGTCATTAGCCAATGTCATAAGTCTTTGACCTGGCTGAGTAGCATGTCTGTGAGTGATATATTCAACAGCTGTGAAGGCATAGATGAAGAGTTTATCTGCCTTCTGAGCAAGTCTAGATATATAAACTGCAAGAGGTTGCTGAAGAGTTGGATGAGAGACAAGGCACTTCAATCTCTCTGACAAATACAGGGAGATATCTGCATGTACAACAGAGGTCTCAATGTCATGCAGTCTCAGCTGGCCAGACTGAAGCAATCTGCTCTGCAGCTCAGACCTGACCTCTGTCTCAGGTCTGCTTGAGATAAAGATGTGAACAGGAAGGGAGGATACATGCTGCATAATGAGGGAAACTATGAGCTGGGTAGCTGCAGGATTGCTGCACTCATCCAATGCATCAATGACCACAATCTGATGTTTGGAGTATTCTGCAAAAGATGGGATACTCTGGAAAGGCTCAACAAGAAGCAATCTCATCTGCTCAGCAGGCCCATACTCAACAATGTCAGGCTCTGTTTTTAGCAGCTTGACAATATGATCATGATAGGCAAGGTGCTGGTGAGCAAGAGAGCCAGCAATGGTAGGAATGATTCTCTTTACATCACTGAGTTCTGCAGATGACCTTGAACAGAAGAATGATGCTCCCAGCAGACCAATGGCACTGAGAAATTCACAGAAACTCTGAGCTATGGTGGACTTTCCTGTGCCAGCAATCCCACTCAGCCAGAAGATCTGTGAGCCATCTCTGTCATTTGCCCACTGGATGAGCCTTGTGATGACTCCAACACGAGTGCCAGGCATACAATGAGTATGGTTCTCTGCCTTGAAGGAGGCCCCTGGTACTGGGTATAACTTATCCAACATATCTATATTATTGTCAGCACAGCACTCTAAACATTTATTAGTATACAGATCATGAGACTCACAGATATCCAAGAGCTCATGTGACACTGGAGTATAAATATTGGTGATGATATCACCCTGATGGTTGGTGAAAACACCTCCTGACACATGGAAATCATGAGCATTTTTGAAGAAACTCATGAATTCAGCTAGATGGTCTGGAAGTGCAGGTGGACCACTTGCAGTAGCATTTCCTGGTGGAGCACTGCTAGTGGGATTGAGACTGTGAGTAGAAGACAATGGAGTGTTCATTCTGGACTGTTCAGTAAAGATGAGATGATGGTGGTTCGAGTTCAAGATGTGAAGCACCATATTCAAACTCAGCTGTCAATGCAACAGGTTTTTCCCACATAAGGACCTCACATCAGAATTCCGATATCTTCGCTCCTGATCTCTCAACTTAGATCCGCAAGCTATAGATACAGCATTCTTTATTTAGCCTTCTGCATTGAGGATCATCTTCCATAGCCTGAGGGAACCCAGACATCCATATCTAATTTGTCATGGGGCTTAAACTTCAAACTGGTCAAGAATGAAAGGCATTGAGATTATGTTGGTGTGAAAACTTCTGTTGGACTTRMACTCRAGAGTAATAGCACTTCATTTTATATTGGTGCTTCYATTCCACATGTCAGGTCAGATGACAGATGACRGTAAGAAATCTGATTTTGCMACATCAAAATGCGGTACCCCAGCCTCATTTAGACAAGGTAGTGGCCGAACATTATATGAAGATGTTTGGAATTGATAGTATCTAATGGCATTAATATAGACTTCCGCACAATCCCGAATCGATCCTCGGAAGAAGTAACTAATTCATTCAGAAGGCTGTATGCCGCATGTTTAGTTTCATAAGTGTGCTTCTAAATCAATTGGAATAATCATAGGTAACTTGTTGGTATTGGAATGCGCATCGAGGGTCATGTCTCCGAGTCTTGAAGCTCGAACCATTAACATACTCAAAGCTCAGTTCGTCTCGGTGATGAATAGATCTCAAGACTCACAACGGCAGACAACTTTCACATTGCCCAAGATCGATCATCATGCATCATGATCAATAGACACGCACCGTACATATCCTGTTTATCATCATCTCACCGGCTCAACTCCTGAAGAACTTGACAGGTGAGAATGCTGATCACAGCTCAACGGATTTCCTCCCACAACGCAACCCTATAGCATAAGTCGCGCAGGAGGTGTATCTGGGATGAAAGAGGGGAGAAGATGGGATCACACTAAGGCTGGGACCTTGGGTATAAGGCAGGGTATTAGCAAAGCTGCTATGTATGCCACTATAGCTTCGTTACAGCAGTATGCATGACAAAGTGAACTTGATACATATGTCATATAGGCAGGAGAAAGTATGGAGTACATACATCACATATAAAAGGATCTGGGATCATATACCGTTACATAGATAGTGAGAAGATATGGTCAACAAGAAAGGGGAAGAATGAGGATCAGTGGAGAAACAGATGCGAATGGCAAGAGGAAGAATGAGGACTAGTAGAGGAACGAAAAATGAAAATGAAGGGGAGCAGGAAAGGAGAAGAGACAAGAATTCTGCAGGTATTTTCCATCTAACACCATCACATCGTTCATAGTGTTACCCCTCCTATCAACTGCTCATCGTAAACCAGGTACCTCCATCTTGACATCATACTGTCATATGCAGCCATAACGCCCTTATCGTCCAGCTCCCTATTAAAATCACTCCATCGATGACTGACCATTCGCTTTTACACATCAATGAATCGTACTCCTCCGATTCCTACCATGCTACTAAGTGATTGGTATGATATTTGACTCGGATTCAACGTCTTTTGGTATGCTTTGGTAACAGTTTGTTCAATGGCAATGCTCGTGTGTTGTTGCCAAGGGATAGATAGCAATGTTGTGGTATGTTGCGATGATGATGTTAGAGGGCCCGGGCATGATGGTATTTAGGTGCGGTGAACGTGTATTGCACACCGCCACCTAAGCTCACGCACCGTCCTGTACACATCGCAATCAATCAAACTACTCGAACTCAAGCCGATGGACAATATCTAAATGATTAGTCACCTAGTGTAAACGTGTAAACAAAAGAAAGTAGAGCGGATGGTTCAGGTTCAGCTGAGTTGTGTACATCTGGGAAAAGCCCATCCAGGAAATTACCGGAATTATCAAGAATGTCGGATATTTCAGCCAAGTTGACGCGGTTACCCAGGGTTCATCAGGTTTACCCTGAATTAGATGACTCGGCCTCTCGAATTCACTGCTATTTCTTGGCTGTTTCCTTAGAATACCTGCTAATAGTTCATGTAAGCAAGGGTATTGTATACAAGTATATTTTTCAATAAAGAGTGGCGTATGCATGTTTATCAGAGATACTATTCACGAAGAACTCCTTGGCCATATCCAATACATTACTACTAGTCCATTCCTTGGGAGCGTGAGCACCGAACTTCGGGAGCAGGTGAATACTACGTCGAAAGAATTCCACAGGGACGATGCTAGCTTGGCGTTCATCGTCAACTAAGTCACGAGAGATTCGATAAAGTCTGTGATTGCGTTCCGGCTGACGAAAGGCTGTGAACCATTCAACATAAGCTAGATGTTGAGGAGGTCGCTGCACACCTCTGTTGTCGAACATCAGTTGAAGTGCACTCTCGGGGATCTCGAAGATACACCGAACTTGACCAACCCTCAGCCCTAAATTAAGACCTGGAAGTGAGAAACATAGCATCAGCGAAGAATAATAACACACCTGAGACACCTGCTTTAGATCTATCCACATCACCAGCAACTTCTATCAATGCGGTATCAAAACGGCCGGCAACCAATCTATTCCGACTATCCCAACGTGCTGGTTGAACATGAACGGAGTCGACAACCGAGGTGCTGCGCTCTGAATGACCAGCGCAGAGGGAGTACCGGTCTTCCTGGATGAACTTGATGCGATGATAGACTGACACCTTTCTAAACGCGAGGTGGACGTATGTTGCCGCCTTCTCGAGTAATGCTCGTGTCCACTGTCGTTGTGGTTGCTGATACTGAGCCAAAAACCGCCGGAGGGCATACTCAAAATGAGTAGCACCATAGTCTTGAATAATGCTTGAAAATGACACTCCTCGTACTGAGGGATGCTTTGCCATAGAGATAATGCGAGGATAAAAGAGTCGAGGTGGAGGTTCACGAGGAGGGGCAACTTTCTGTGATGTTTCGCACCGAAGAAGAAATTTTCTATGGAATTGCATCTTCTCACGACGCTCCAACCATGCGGTCATCTGAGGATATTCATCCTTGTGGTTGGTAGACCGGTACGCGTCTTTTGCAAGATCTATATGCAGCCGCTCAGTATACTCAGTATTACAGTTGTCCATGGTTCCATACAATTCAATGAGATCACGATGGTGGCCAATGTTGTGAAGTTTGGGGATACAGAAGTCGGCACGTACACCAAGGTCGACGAATACGTGTTTGTTGTCATGGAAAGTGTCCAAAGCGTCAACAAGCCGTGAAAGTGTTTCCCCGGTATGGATAGGATATTGGGCTATATATAAATAGTCGAGCATGGCTCGTGTTGCGGAGAGGAGTGGCGCGGATGGGATATTATCAGGGAGATGGATGTCAATGATGAGACCGAGAAGAAATCGGCAGATCTGGTCATGCTCAGTGCCAGTGACGCGTGAGAGGTTGGTAATGCCTTGCATGAAGACACGGATATTGTGGTTTGGGGGTATACGTCGACACCGCGCATCGATTTCCTCGGGAGTGCATACTTCCTTGAGCCATTCGATGAGGTGTTTCACTACACCCTGATACAGTTGGTGTAGGACGTCAGGAGCAATGGAACGAAAGATGTCAACGAAAGGAAGATTAAGCCAGTATGGCTGCTGGATAGGCTTTATTCCTGCCTCTTGACATGCACGACGAAAAGCAGTGGAGCCCGAGCCATGCTTGAGCTTATCGAAAGCCTCAAGAACCTTGGCAAAGTCACGGAAATCATAAACCTCCGCCGCTTCACCAATATTGGCCATGGGAATGGGACATGATGGACACTCGCCCTTCTTTGTTCCAGTAACCAACAGTTGCTCCGGGTAGTCGCCAACGTGCAAGGCCAAGATAGGGTGTGTGCGACGCACCAAACCATCGCCGCTTGTCATGTCGACTCCCTTCACACCAGCAGACTCCAAGGGTTTGATCATGTAGCCCATGCAAGCATGGAAAATATTTGCAATCATGCGGCGCCGTGCCGCTAAAGGACCTGTCAGACTAGAGAGTTTGAGAACAGGAAGATACCCAAGGAGGATTTGACCTTGACGACTTGGTTTGCGACGAATTTCCTTTGGGATATTGCCTATTGTAACATAGACGGGATAGCAATTCTTGTTACGAAATGTTGTTAGCTGTGTCTGGTCTGTAGAGATGATGACAGGAGTTATAGTGGATCCAGGTTTGCGTGCTTTTTCATCCAACTCTTTCTGCATTCATATCAGCCATTAGTTAAAAGGTAATGAGAACTGGCGCACCTGCTTTCCCCACCACCACTTTCCTGTATGCATGTCATGGTAAGCTCGAATTGTCTTGTCAGCGTCAGCATAGTGACGTTCCGGCTCTAGAATGAGCTGTGCTGCAAAGTCGGGGTCTGCCCATAATGATTGCAGACACTGTAGTATGTCGCGTGCATAAAATTCCACGGACTGCCCTTGCACAACTACAACTCGACGAGTGAAAGAGGGCCGTGGAGAAGGAATTTTATCATCAATGATGGAGTTGAGCTGATTTGTATTAGTGAACGGAAGACCCAGAGCATCAACAACCTAAGAAAAGCTTCAGAAACTAAGCCCAGTAATTAAGAGAGTTAACTCACTCCATCAATGGACAACAGCTCTGTAAATGCAGTTGAACCTGGACCTCGCATCTTCGCCCAGTGTGCAATATCCCAATCTATTTTTGAGATGAATGGTGCATATGGATTCTCGTCGGTCCCCAGATACTGGGAATAATCCTTGTCGCCAGGAGAGCATCGACTCTTGACAGCTCCCACATGTCGGTTGGGATATATATCTGAGTAGCGAGTAATGAACAATCCACCATTGAGTCGTGCTTCATCCAGTCCTCGTTGGACATTCGCTTCATTGTCCAGCTCCTCTGTAGAATTTTCATCATGAGTCTGAGTCCCTCTCTCGGTGTTTTGTGGCCTTTCTGGCTCCCAGTCTTGCTCCATTGCACCCGCCTCTGCTTCTGCACACATCTCCTCTTCATCCTCCAAATTGTTCTGCATATCCCACCTCTCAGCTTCCTCTATCCCTTCGAGCTGCTCCTCTGAGTACAAGTTATTATCCCAAGTGCAATCTCTGTGTTCATTGGCATCATACATGAACACATCTTCGTGATATACCTCCTGTGACGGTTGACCTTGAACAACATCAGCGGCACTCGGAAGAAAGCCTAATTGAGTCTGGAGTAGTTCTCGACAAGCAGGATTAGCTGTTCGTTGTTGGTGGCGAGTAAGCCCAGATGCTGTAAATGGACCAGAACTACATGCAGGGCAAGTATGTGTCGCATTCGAAGCCATAACGACTACAAAATAGATATAGACGTAGAGTAACGGTGCAATACAAAATGGCAAAACTCCGACAGACCCTGCAAATGACAATGTTAGCCTCGCTTAAATCACTACTCTGCTGGCATTCATCTCACCTCTTCTTACAGTATGCTGAGTCCTAACACTCTTGCAAAAGCCAGAGAAGCACAGGATATTGCTCGTAGAAAACAGACTAATGACAACAATGAGGAATTGGGTGAGTTGATAAGGGTGTACACTCTATATCTGACAATGACTCACCATTCATCCTAAGGGCCACGTCGTTCCAAAGTAGCTGCACTGGCACGGAAAGGTATGTTCTCGTCACAACTGTGAATCTGAATCCAAGTTTCTTGAATACCAAATTGTATCATCAGATTGGGTGCAACAGGAAAAGGGCATACCAGTCGAAGATGCACCTTCAACTGAGGCTCGTTTGCCAGTGGAGGTACGCCGAAACAAAAGGGCAAACTCTGACATTGTGCAGAACAGCAACACTAAACAGCGAAAAGTATCAGCCTCCAATGTTAAAGGTGAGTATGCATTTGATACTTACCTGAAATGATACTGAATGGTGGTAGCAGACTCGGAAATAGAATCGCAAGCTCAAGCACAAAGTGTATCCAAACTGAAACGTGGAACTCGGAATCCTAGTGGCGGGAATAGAGGTGCAAGAGGAAGTAAAGAAGTAAGCACTAGAGGTGCTAGAGCAGGGGCTCCGAGTCGTGAAAATACCTCCAGAGGAGGAAGAAGTGGACGAGGCGGAAGAGGTGGAAGAGGTGGAAGAGGTGGAAGAGGCAGAAGAGGTGGAAACGTGGGTGAGTGCACAGTAACTCTGACACGCTGCAATTGAATTCTTTTTCTCACCATCATCAATAGCTTCTATCTCTTCGACTGCTCGTCCCATATCTGATCAAGCATTGGAAGGGATCACTGCGAGGCCAGTAAAAGTAAGCCAAATTTCATTTGTATTTTTTTCAAATCTGATGTTTGTTGATACATTAGCGACTAAACAAGAAGATTACACAGCCAGAAGATCAGGAAAGTGACAGCGACGACATTGCATTCGACAACCAGCCCTCTGATAACGATGAAGAACAATCTGATATAGAGGAGGACGAGGATGAGGATGAGGTATGTTTGCAGGAGGAGGTAATCATTTTCAATCTACTTTGCGCCTCACATACTTACTTTTGATAGGCTGTCTTTATGCCGAATCTTGATGAGGACATGGACGATGAAGTAAGCATACGCTCTATTCCAACTAGCGTTCCCAATTCCGATTACGAGGATGTTGGAGCTTTCGAGGATGAAGCCAGTGGAGATGTTGAGAACTTCGAGGAGGGAGATGAGGAGGGAGCCAAAGTGGATAACAAGGAAGCTGAAGAGGGAGACGAGGAGGGACCTGAAGAGAGCATGGACACAGAGGACAGCACGAAGAAAGCTCAGAAATATAGGTCAAGCAAACGTGACCAGGAATTCTCAGAGGAGGTATTATATCACCACGTAATCTTTTTCAACTGTGTACGATATTAATGCCATCTTTTGAAGGTTCCAAAGGTTGTTCTACCTTCTGGCAACACTCCGCAAACAAGTACATCAATTGTCTGGCCCGATCACTGCCAGCTCAAGCTACCTGCCTCGGGCAGGATCAAGGAGTTGCAGTTAAAGAAGCAACATGCAGTACTCGCATCAGTCATCCGGGCAGCCATCACAAAAATACAAGTCCAGTGCGTCTCTGAGCATGCATTTCCAGAACTGAAGGAAAAGGTGGAGCTGGCACGTACGCACCTATACCAGAGCGGCATCAGTCTGCAAGAAAAGGATCATCAGGTACAAGACATTGTCCGGCGTCTCACCTGTGATCTGCTCTTCGCTACCGCTCTCTCTAACCTAGTATGT
>RCHF01000892.1:0-35221 GCA_003987895.1 Neonothopanus nambi
GTCCCATCTCCTGGATTCCTGCCTTCCGATTTCATTCCAATTTCATGCTTTGGCTGCCAGTTCATTGATTTCCTCCTACTCAATTTCATCTGATTTCATTCAATTTCATTCAATTTCATCCAACGGAGTCCTGTGATTTCACTACTTCCCCTGGCTACCACTTGATTGGTTCTTTGGATTTCACTACATTACCCTCCCCTTAAAATTCTGGTTCCAGTCTCGATTCCGTTGAATCCTATTCCTGTCACTCGATTTCACTGTTCCCTTCCCTATGATTTCACTGTTTCCCTTGGCTGCTATCTCATTAGTTTCTTTGATTTCACTACCTTGCCCACCGACATTCCCATTCCAGTCCCGATTCCTCCACGATTCCCTAGAGTTCCGTGTCTAGAACGACTGATATATTTCTTAACCTGTTTGAGTTCATCGCAAGTGCATTGATTCCACTCCGATTTCACTGGAGAGAGTGACTGTAAGTGAGATTCGAAGCCGGCCATGTGGAACAGGCGGGGAAGAAACAGGAAACCCAGATTATAACCAAAGATTTCCAGAAATAGACTGGTTACATTTTACTGACTGCTCAAGTGGAAGGACTCACTCATAGTACCAAATACATTTTCGGTAACCGCGTTCACTGGCATGGCGCACGCAATATCAGATTACAACAGCAAAGAAAGAGCAACTCGACCATGTAATGAATGAGCAAGCTCAGCTGAAGGTGCTTCAGCCGGCCGAGGTCCAGAGGTAGGAGTTCTAGGAAGACACCGAGCTGGAACGCGTTAGGAGCGTGGGCAGGCCTCTTTTTTATGTCGATACGAAGAGTAGCCAGAGCCTAGTACCCAGGGTCATTGCACAGGGTGTAGGAAGAGTTTTCTGGCGTGATACCTTGAGCAATTGTCGACGTCATATCTTACAAACAGTCACGGTATCCATCTCGAAGAGTTCAACAACTCCCATCATCCAAATTTCTCCGATGTCTTTATAAACCATACCACTCCTACGTTGCTTCTCTTCGGCATCCTCTTCCGGCTCGAGCCCTTCGTCGTTGTTCTTTCTCCCACTCCTGTATCGCCTGCGATACGTCTGGCGACCCTGAGACGCATCTTTCAACGCGCCTCCCACTGATCTTTGAACTTTGAACGTTTGAACATCCACAAGATGAACGAGTTGTCTCGGCGCAGGTCTCGCGATAGCTGCCTCACGAAGGAATCGAAGGGTAGCAGCAGCGTCGGGTTTCTCGATGTTATTCTTTTTCTTCTCCTCTTTCTCAGCCGCTTTCTTCGCTGCCTCCGCTTCTGCCTCCGCCTTGGCCTTGACTCCAGGAAGCTTCGTCTCCATGAGTCGAGCAAAAGCAGTTAGCTGTTCCGTGAGCTTCTCGCCAGCCTTCAACTTCCCATCTGCCAGCAGCTTTTTGATTGTCTCCTTCAATCCCCGCACGTTTTTCTCGAGACTTTCAAGGTCAAACGATCGATTGGACGAGGAAAGTTCCTTCAAGAATAGAGAATACGACGTTTACTTGCTGGAGCAGTGAAGAGCTGTTGATCGCAGAATTCAGTCCCAGCTCAATTCAGCTCTGCTTGCCAATACCCGTCTCGACTACGGTCTCACCCTCCCATGCTCCTCGTGCGCGCACCAACTACTCAACCCGCAATCCATCCATCCTATGCGTTATACACATACGGGTCCCATAATCAATGGGGGTGTAAGTGTAGAGTGGAGAATGTTGGCCATGGGCATTTTTGAGCATGAAGCTCGGTGGATCCGTGGAGCGGGACTTAGGATGCGAAATGCAGATACTTAGAGGTTCGCTAAAACCTGCCCAAATCCAAATTTTCCATCTGGCTCATCCTTTCTCTTAGTCTGCCGCATCTTTGTCTTCATCTTGTAGCGCAACCCCATGAAAGATGCTGGGCGAACCCGTCTATACTGGCCGAGATGCACCTCGCCAAGTAGACGGGTTTATATGTCCTCGTGAATAGCAATTGTCTAGAGCGGGCATCGACCCCCGAGTAGTTTGAGATGAGATGAGCTAGATTCTTATCTGAAGTCTTCTAAGCCGGAAGCACGTCGCAATGCCCCAATTCCTCCATATATAAAACAAGAAGACAGGGCAAGTGAGCAAATAGTTTAACACTGAATAATTCGAACGAGTTAGATAGTGCATTAACCAGGCATACCGTGGACTAACAAAGGTGCTGCCACTACCGCGGTGAATAGACCCATCCGGCGAGCCCTTTAAGACATTTTTTGTAATTGATTTTGCTTCGTGGAACGAGCTATAGAGAGGTTTGAGAGAGAACAAAACGTTAGAAGGTACTGGAGCAATGAGAAATGAGACAGGCGCGGAGCCAGTATTTGAATTTTTGGGCGCCTAACAGACGCTCAAGCGCTCAGACCTCAGGCGGTGAGGCTGTGAGCGCTGCTCAGCACTCTCTACATCGTCGCCAACGTCGCAGCATTTCTGCTAATTTCTGACTATCTTTCTCCTATTTGCATACATAGATCTTTATAATACAAGTCCCACTACACTACTCACTTGATCATACGGTGTGTCTTTATAGTATACTTGTCGTCATCCAATTTAACATAAACTATGTACGTCGTTTCAGATAGGGCCTGCAAGAATGGCAGCTTACGAACCACTTTCAAGAAGAGCTGAAGACGAAGACCCTGAATTGGAGACAAATAGACTTCTATCGGACCGTCGAAGAGGAGAGTACATTCGAAAGACTTCACATGGTGGCCAAATTACATTGCACTCGGATGGCACGTACACATACACATATGGGCCGAAAGGCCTGGCCGGGCTGATTCACAATTACTATGCTTTGCTTTGTGCGGTATTCGCGAGTATTGGAGGGCTGAGTTTTGGCTATGACCAGGGTGTAGTGAGTACTTCGATCGCTCATACTAGTTAAGGACCACTGACCAACGAATCTTCATAGATTGCCAACGTACTAGTAATGAGCGACTTCATGCAGCGTTGGCCTATTACTCCCTTACAGAAGGGGATCATGAGTTGAGTTACTCTTGAGGCGCAATTTGTCGTTCCCTACAGAGTCTCAGACATCTCGTAGCTGCTGTCCTTGAGTTAGGTGCGCTTATCGGGGCTTTGTTAGCTGGTATCTTTGCCGACGGATACTCAAGAAGAACTTCAATATTCATTGCTTGCTGTGAGCTTCCTGCATGTGGCTATTGCTTCGTATCTCATTCTGTCACAGTAATCTTCTGCATTGGCTCCGCTTTCCAATGTGGTGCCCACACACTCAGTGACCTATTTATTGGACGAGCGATTGGAGGCATTGGTGTAGGTGCATTGAGGTTAGTATCGTACAATCCCTAGTTGCACTATTCCTATTTTCTGCTAGCCCCGTGCATTCGCATTGATTACCGTTGCTTCTCCTTCACAGTATGCTATCGCCCCTGTACATGGCAGAGATCAGTCCACCAGAAGTTCGAGGCTCGCTCATGGCGTTGGAACAGTTTGCTATCGTGTTGGGCGTAGTATTGGGGTTCTGGTTAGGATATTTCACTAGAAACAGCACGTTCATCCTTTCTTGCTTCAGTCCCGTTTTTCTGATAATCTTCATATAGTCCCAGGCGCCCTGTCCTGGCGTATCCCTCTAGGGGTTCAACTCATTCCAGCTATCATTCTCATCATCGGATGCGCGTTTCTCCCCGCTTCACCGCGACTGCTCATCTTGCAAGGCAGATATGACGATGCCCTAACCAGCCTCACGAGATTACGCCTGAGAACGATTGAGGAGGCGGATAGTGACCCACTCATCCAAGTAAGCACGCCCCCTTTTTCCACACAGCAGTCAGGTTTCTCATATACCTTCTCTTTCTTGCATTGCTAGATCGAACTGCTGGAAATGCGCGTGGAAGCTGCTATGATACATCGTACGTTCACGATCGCGGCGGAGTCTAAGCAGACGGGCTTTGCAAATGAATGGAGAGCTTGGCGAAGGCTTCTAGGGAAGAATTATCGAGACCGGACGATGGTTGGGGTATTGATGGCGACGTTCCAACGTTAGTGCCAGCAATCCTGTTTCTGCTTCCCTGTCTCAGACAGATGCTGACTAGCCTCGACTTTGAACAGAATGGAGTGGAATAAACGCTTTGTTATATTACGGACCTACCCTCGTTAAAAGTATCGGGCTTGCTGGTGATAATGTCACTCTACTCGTCTCAGGAGGTATCGGTATCGCGCAGTTCATTGCTGTATTGCCAGCTATAATATATATCGATCGGTGGGGTACGTCATTTTCTAGGATTGATTTTTTTTTTCAGTCTGGTTCTAATAAGCGTTTTCGCTCGAATTGTAGGAAGGAAACCTTTGCTTAGAGGTGGCAGTACCGCCATGACATGTTCCCATTTCATTATCGCGTTAATGGTAAGCAGATCTACTTTTCCATCTGTGATTCCATCTTGATTTTTTTTCCCAAACAGATTCTACTTTTTTCCGCTGACTGGCCAGCACATCCTACTGCGGCTTGGACGGCAGTAGTGTACGTTATACCATCGATTCGTCTTTGATTTGCTGAATTATTTTCAACAGATGCGTATACACGTTTACCGCCGCCTTTGGCATCTCATTCGGTCCTGTTACATGGGTCCTTCCAAGCGAAGTCTTCCCTCTTTCCATACGAAGCAAGGGAGTGGCATTGTCTACAGCCTCAGTTTGGCTAAATAATTGTATGTCAAGTTCAATTATCTATATTTTCTGTCTATTACTCATGCTTGCCCGTAGTCCTCATTGGCTTGATCACTCCGGTAACTATCGAATGGTCTGCTTCGTAAGTCTCGAACCCTTCGCTCGCACACATTCAGCTGAGCTGACCGCCAATATACACAGCGGGACCTTCATGATATTCGCAACGGCATGCTTTTTTGCCTACCTTTGGTCAACGTATAGCGTGCCCGAGACAGCGAACGTTTCGCTTGAGGAGATCGATGGAATGTTTAAATCTTCAGCTGGGAGAGAGGAGGTGATCATGAAACATCAGGTTAGTCGGTTGTATAACCTTGGTTTTTTTCTCTCCCGTTTCCTTTTCCCCATTCTATCTCATCTGTCTGGGCTACACGACTCTCTGCTAACTCTCGTCGCCTTTCTTTTCCTCTTACAGATCGAGGAAGATGTTGGTTTGACACAGCTGGTTGCCAGCCTTGGCGAGGGAATTGGGACAGAGTCTCAGTCATGACATTAATTCGTTTTGGAAGAGGATAGATAAGGCGGATTGGATTTCAATTAATTTGAGTCAGGTATTACGGCTGCCGTATCTTTAGAATTTCTTTTGGGTTGCAGTGGGGGCTGATCGAGTCCTTATTAATTGCCATACAAGTTACTACCACTCGTACATAAGAATACACTTACAGTAAACACTGCTATCAGCGTCCAATACGAGATATGAGAGATCCAAAGCGGCCACGGGCCGGATTACGGCTGGAAGCGGTCCTCTCATTCACTATCAGGGCTCCTCTTTCCCATGGATGCAAGCATGGATCATGGAGGGCGATTTTTCTGTATAGCGCTGTAAGGCGCACAGAGGTGGTTATGGATATGCAGAACGCTCAGAGTGTCAAGAGTGAGGGACGCGGAGTCGCAACGGAGTCGGAATGACGTATCACGTGACCGCGCTTGACTCTAGTGGCACTGGCCACTTTTGTTGGCTTTAACCTGCTTTAACGCGATCCACATTGACTGTGTCCAAACCTAGGCAGCCTTATTCCATTGTTCTCGCAGGATATAATACGCTAACACTGTATAGAGAGTAAGTTTTATCGCTTGTCTTTACTATGGCTCCTCGAACACTCATAAAAAATGCTCAGCCAGCAAAATCTTTATGGACTCGGAAACAGCCCAAGGATGCGCCAGCAACAGATACTTGCCCAAAAACGACTTTTCCAAAGACAGCTGTATTTGCTGGTTCTTCCCCACCGTACACCGCACCTGCCACTGCCTCACAATTCGGGGGACAACCTACGACATCTCTTAACAGCCTGCGAACAAACGTTGAAGGCAACCGAGGTATCAAGACTACTCCCACAATGTCTAGGTCATATGCTGGCCCGTACACATCGACCCACTACGTGCGTGACGAGAGAGTGAGAGCACTCGCGTTTGAGATGGACGACAAATTCCTTGGTCCGGTGGACCCTCCCGAATTTCTAGATCGATATCTACCTACAGTATCGCCCCCGATTCTGTGGGACGAGCCAAAGGTAGCTGCTTCTCTCGACGGAATCAAGAAAGTTCCGTCAGCCGCCACAGAGGAGGACATGTATGACCCGTTGGTAAGTACTTAAGGTTATATTACAAAGTTTACATTGAGGCTTACTCTTGCCTTCCTCGTATCTGTAGATTGCTGCACTCAAAGGTTTCTGTCCTGGTATGGAGATCGTCAATACTTCACAGCATCCGGATATCACGAATGCTAGCGTGATTGAAGATGTTGAAGTCAAACCTGATCTCACGATATACAAAGTCAAGGACATTGAGATGTTGCGCAGGAATCGGAGGGCTGAAGAGATGGAGAAGCTTCAAACTGGTGAAAGGAAGGCCGAGCCCAAGGATTTCCTGGTTGTGACGGACATGTCCTGGGCGCAGACCCACTTCGAGGTGAAGTTGAGCGATAGAGATGACCCATTCAGGGACGGTGACGACGCAACGGACACGCGAGGGCAAATCACTTCGTATGCCATTGCCCAGCTAGCGCACCAGTATCGTACTCATTTATTTACGGTGTTTATTGGGAAGAGATGCGCGAGGCTTATCCGATGGGATCGGTCTGGAGCTGTCGTCACCGGGAGGTTCGACATCACCGTCGACGCAGGAGCGCGGCTTCTGGCTGAGTTTTTCTGGCGATTCAGTCACGCTTCGGATGCTGACCGGGGTCTTGACGCGACCGTTCAGAGATTTCATAGAATCCGCTATGTCTCGGAAGAGCTGCAAGAGAAGGAGAAGGAGGCGGCAGATGATGATAAGAAGAACTTCGCTAAAGTATGCTACAGAGTCAAGACTGCCACGGTACCAGTCGAGGACGTGCATGTCAAGAATGCGAGGAAAATGCTTGGCCTTGAAGCCAATGACGATATTTGGCGATTCTCTGTCTACAACGACGAAGCAAAGGATGCGACGCCACTATATGTCTACGGTGGCATGCCTTTCTTCCGCGGAAGTGGCTCCCTCATAGGCCGATGCACCCGCGTGATACGCGTTTGGGATCCCGCTAATAACCGAGTCGTTCCATTGAAGGATACATGGCGTATCATCGGCGCAGATATGGTGAAGGAAGGAGAGACCTACCGACAGCTGCACAACAATGGAGTGAAGCACATCCCGGCATGCTATGGAGCTGGCGAAATCCCTTTACTTCACCATCATACCGTGACACATGAACTTGAATCTCGCGGAGAAGAAGGAGAAGAAGAACCGGCGCAGATTCGCCAGCATCAGCATTACCGGCTGCTCCTTGAAGACGTCGGTCGTGACCTCCGATCGTTCAAGAACACCCGTGAAATGGTGATTGCTATGAGAGATGCATTGATTGGTGAGTGGTTCTGCCTACATATCCCGACCTCGCTGCTTAGTAAACCTAGCGCACTGGCAAGCATACGAGGAAGCAAAGATTCTGCATTGTGATATCAGTGTCGGAAACATCTTGATCGGCCATGCAGGCGGTGGGTTCTTAATTGACTGGGAACTCTCAAAGCCCCTTCATCTTCTTGGAGAACTAGCGAGGCAATCTGAGCGCATGGTATGTCTTGTCCTGTACTACTTTAGTCATGGATGAGGTTTAATCGTTCTACTTTCTTCAGGGCACATGGCAGTTCATCGCAGCTCGATTACTCTGGGCTCCAAAGTCCAGACACTCGGAAGAGTTGGTAGAGGACTTGGGGGAGCTCGCAGAGATGGAAGGGCTGGCTGAGGAGTGGGACCCAGAAGAGTTCCAAGAATCGCACACCCCAGAAGACCTCGATTTGGAAAGTTCGAAAGAGTCGGAGCAGCCTGTTCGGACGCTCGCCGACGATCTTGAAAGTTTCTTCCATGTTCTGTGTTGGATGACACTTCGGTTTACAAAACATAAGCTTAACGGTGAGAAATTGGCGACTATAATGCAGCAGGTCTATGATTTCGCCGCTGCGAACTCTGCTGCACCTGGGGGAGTTGAGGGTTTCATTATGAAGGAAAGCTTTATAACGCAGAGGTATATGTCAGAGTATGCATCACTGCCGCCGACTGCACTCCGCGCCCTTCTTGGCACTCTGGAGGACGTCTTTTCGGTACGTTATGAACCAAGAAGACCAACAGAAGAAGAGATAGATCGGTGTCGAGCTGTGTATCGTGACGCTTCGGAAGAAGAACGCAAACGAAAGCGGGAGGTGGATATCAAGACGAAGTGTATGCTACGCCTTGACAATCTCAACTCGAAGTGGATGATAATGTGCTTCACTAGCGCTATCAGGTTAAAGAAATGGCCTCGGGCTCATATCACGCCTATCGAGCATGATATTATTTATCCCCCGAGTCGAAACCCGCGGAAGCGCAAGAATAAAGGGGATACTCTTCTTTCGTCTGTTGCTTAAAAGCTTCGAACGAAATGAGGAGGCTAGGTAGCGAGTTCTGGTTCAGATCATAGCAGCCAGCACCTTTGGAGATGGCTGTGGTGAAGGAGATTGCATTTAGTTGGGCTTGATATTGCTATCGATATTGTATTATTATCGCTTCATGTATCTATTAGTATCTTCAATTGTTCATAGCGAGCAATGACATATAAGTACAAGTACACGGCAGATACACAGATTCAAACTGAGTATATGATCGCACGGTGTCGTGCTTCGCAGAACCTCGTCAGAAATACACTTACAGTAAACACTGCTATCAACATCTAATACGAGATAAAAAAGTTACTTCAGTTCAAAGAACATCATGTGTATCTTCTCTGATACTTTGCTGATACTTGGACCTGGGCCGGACCTGGGACGGCTGCTGTCAATGCTCTGCCTGAGCTTGTGGGAAAAAGACCGCTGTAATGCTCGCGTCCGTCGTTTCCTGGTCGTTTCCCAACCTGACGTTCTCCGACCTATTATATACTAATATTGGTCCCTTTTTCTGTTCTCTCTGTACCAGCAATGTCTTTCCCAGGGTTATCTTCAAGCTCCTGAATGTCCTGAGCTGGTGCGCTTTGGGTTGTGGCCCGTGGGAGCCATGGCGGTCATGGACCCGGCGATCTGAGACTCAGAGACTCAGAGTCGGCATCATTTACGATGTTACGTCTTGGACCAGCCTGAGTTGGTCTTTTACTTGTCTTTTACCCACCTCGAGGCTCGAATCCATTTTTTACTTGTGTCAACGTTTCCAAAACATGATGGTATCTAATCAGTAGTAACGGTTAGTTAAGGGTACGTCTGTCACTTCATTTCCATATCTTTTCCTATTGAGAGTGTATCTGTTTTCCTTCGTCGCTGTTCTGATGGCCATTCTTCCCAAGGTTTTTCTGTGTCCACAAATCCTCCATTCATCGATTCGTTTAATTGAAGAAAGTTGCTCACGAAAGTCTATCCACTCGAATTCTGCATCTCACGTAGATTCAGAATTCTACGCACGGTCTCAGCGAGCACGTAAGTAGGCGGCCTTCACGTTAGCGTCCTGCGGAGTATTTATGTCATTGTCAATTTCAAAAGCATCCGCCTCATATTCTGAACTTCTTATACCTTTACCCGCTAAAGATGACTCAGGTGGGGGTGGGAAGCCTTGGCTCTGAGTCATTTCGTCGGCTTTCTGGCCAATTGGGAGCCCGCCACTTACTGGTTTTTTCTCCTGCGCGTGCATGCCTTCCTTGTTTGGTATCGCTGTCGGACCGACGACGTCGCCTTCTTTCCGCCTTTCCTTTTTGAGGGCCCACAAGCGGCCCTTGCGTTCTGTACAGTGTAGGGCACGCGGCTGATAGACCACGGTCTAAGCTTGGATTTCAAACACCGACGAACACGATGATCGTCTGGTGGGTATAAAACTGCTGTCTCACTTCGGCCCTTCCTTCAGTCCTTCTTCACTTACTCTCAACTATACGCTGTTTGAAATTCTTCAAAATCAATGCCGCAGAATTCTGAAGCTCGAGCTTTTCTTCAGCGTGTTGAAGCTCTCAGGGAAGGGCCTGGCATTTCCTTGGACCCGGTACTGCAACCGTCTTTGGAAGATGAGGCGCAGCTTCGCAAGCTTTTTGCTACTGACAAGAATAACGCGCGGTTAAAGGATCCATATGTTGGCTTGGTTGACGTATTCGACGCCCCTCCATCTATTCGTACCATTCGAGCTCGCGTCGTCAAGGATGAGGAAGACCTCTCTGCGAAATACGTCATGCCTCTAGCTGATCTTGACAGGAAGAAGGAAGGCGAAGCGTGTATGGTTTCCACTTTAGATGAGTTCAAGGAAAATTGGACAATCTTCACGGAAGGGTCACTTTCGCAACTGAAGGACTGGAGCAATGTGGTTGCAGCTGGAGGGTCCGTTCTAGCGTGCCTGCAGCCATTGCCGCAGGAGACGGAGGATTCAAAGAGATCAGTCAGGAAATGGTATCATGAAATGAGCTACCCAACATCAGACGTTGACCTCTTCCTTTGGGGTCTTACGCCTGCTCAGGTGAATTCATCCACCACTAGCATGTTTACTGTTCCCTGATTCTGTTGTGCTTCTCGTAGGCCGAAGCTAAGATAATCAAAATCTATCAAGCAGTTCGTGATTCTGTACCATGGGATATCACCTGCGTTCGAACTAAGCACACCATCTCGATTCACTGTACGTACTTAGCTCCTCTACAATGAAGCCTTGTTTTGACCTGCTCTCTTTTAGCTCAATACCCTATCCGATCAGTACAAATTATACTCCGTCTCTATACCTCCCCAGCTGAGGTTCTCGCGGGCTTTGATATCGACGCACCTTGCTGCGCATATGACGGTGTGTATACCAAAGCTATCTTCTTTTCGTTCTTCATTGACCCCTGCCGGGCCCCATCTCCAGGTACCCATGTCTACGCTAACCCCCGCTCTATCGTCGCTATGATGCGCCAGTGCAACACCGTCGACATGTCTCGTCGTTCTCCCTCTTACGAAGTTCGTCTAGCGAAATATAATTCTCGGTCTTTCGAAATCTATGTTCCCACACTTTCGCGCAAGGACATCGACCCAACTATTTACGAGCGTTCCATCATCCGAATTGAGGGTCTTGCAAGGTTGTTGGTATTCGAGAAGCTTAAGGATGCGGATAGACGAAGCAGGTTTCTCGAGTCTAGGCGGACTTTGAGGGGGCGGCTTGAGTCTAGTAAGAGTGGGCATTACCGTAGGAAGAGAACATATAAGGGGGATTTGAAAAATGTGCAATCAATTGGGGGGTTGGAGATGAATGATTATGATGTGCAGTCCTTGCATATCCCGTATGGGCCTGGGTGGGATGCGAGGAGGATCGATAAGCTGGTGTACTCGACGGTAGGTGGATATACATTAACTGTCGCCATCTGTATGCTAATCATTTTCGTGCCTGGTTTGTAGGATTTGAGTATGAATTGTGCGTCGTTATTATTCTTAAGATAAATATTGTCTAATGTGCGAATAGCAACCTTCAACCCTAAGAACAAAAACCGCCGTTTGCACCGGCACCCTGCATTCTTTGGAACAGCTCAAGAATGTATGGAAGATTGTTGCGAGGTGAGGCTCTTCTACATGTCCTGGTTTGCGCTCACGATTTCTAAAGGATCGTACCTCTTGTCATTATAGCACTGTCCTACACCTATCGACGAAGACGAGCGTAAACTTCAAAAGGAAGAAGACAAACAGTACATCCGTGGCCGGATTGTGTCAGTAACCCTTCTAGAACTTCGCCTAGTTATCTAGCTAATTTAGCGGATACTCAGATTCATCCAGGAAGACCCAGGCCGGCAATCCATCTCAGGCTCTTTCAACCCTATTGATGTAGGGGAATGGTCTGCCCAAGTCTACGTTGGCCTCGCCGAGAAACTTTTTGCTGCCATTGTTGCCCACGACCGTTTCCTCGTATCCAAAATCATTACCGGAGGCATCGACGTCAACAGACGTGACCACGTTGGCAGGACCCCCCTACATGTCGCGGTGCTTGTCAAAGCCGAAGACATCGCTTGTGACCTTATCGATGCTGGCGCAAGGATCACTTGTCGACTTCCGGAAGGTCGGACGGCGCTACATTGTGCAGCGCAGTTGGACTTGGTGAAGGTGGTGAAAAAGCTTTTGGAGAGAAGCCGGATGAACCGTGAGGGGTTGGCGAAGAAGAAAGCGGATGAGGACGGTGATGTGGAGATGAAAGGGAAAACTGAGGATAGACTATCATCTGGAGATGACTGGAGCTCGGATGATAATAATGGGATTGAATCTATGGACGAGGACGAGAATATGGGTGACAGCGAGAATGAGGATGAGGATAAGAGCAAGGACAACACTCAAAGGAAGGGCCAAGATGAAGGAGTTAAAATGTTGCCCAAGGAAACTGTCCGCGAACCTCAGACTCTAGACGAATCCGGAGCTCTGCCGGAAGACGACGAAGGCGAGCCTGACGTCAATGCACCTGATTGGGATCTCTCATTCACCCCTCTTGTCTACGCCATCCTATTTGCGTCTCCTGCAGTAATCGAGGAGCTTGTCGCTGCTGGTGCGGACTTCAATCTCGTGCGGATTCCATCACCCCGCCACCGTTACTACTACCACTCCAATGCACCGCTTATGCACCCTTTGCTATTGACTGTGTACAGAGAGAATGAGGACGAGGCGTGCAGGGTCATTCAGGCACTCATCAAGGCTGGAGTTGTTTCGTCTGCAGCGGATGAGAGGATGAAAACCCTGTTCCACCAAATGGTAGAGGCAAATAAGGCAAAGCTAGTAAACGCCATTCTTTGTTGGGATCCAAAAGCTGCGACAGTTCTGAATCTACCGAGTCTTGGGAACGGCTATATTTTCCCCATTGTCACTAGCGTTGCGCTGGGGAATTACTCCATGGTGGCTACATTGCTTGCATATGGTGCAAATATTGTTCTCAAGGAGGAGGATGTATCGCGAGCGTTAAGTCTGATTTCGAAGTAAGTTAATGCTCGACTTGTTATTGAAATTAATGTATAATGGTCCAGCTACAGGCAGAACCGCAAATATAACGTTCAACCCCAGTACAGCCAAACCCAAACAAGCAAGTCATTTGAGCAAACCTTGCATCCCCTGGAGGTCAGCATCCGAGGACATTCCGATCTTTTCCAGCTCCTCATCGCTCTCGGTGCCGAGGTCAACACCCCGCCAAAGCATGTCTTCAGCGACAATCGCGACGACCATCGGAGGAGCTTGCTGGATTGGGTCAGGTTCGCCGTTGCAACAATAGATCAAAAGCTAGACATGATTAAGGAAAGAGACGACGAGGCTGATAAGGAAAGACAGAAGCTGCTACACATCTCGTTCGCAGAGAACGCGACTGAAGGGAAGCAGTACATTGCCCAGTGTCTGACGGACTTGCGCGTCTATACACAGGAGCCAAGGAAGCGTACCAAGACACTTGACAAGGAGAAAAAAAACCGGGAACAGCAGCACCAAGAGTATCTGGAGATCAAGAATTTTTTCTCCGATGTTGAAAAGGCTCTTTTATCTAGGAATGCGAACACCTACTACGAGATTTACCCCGAAATAGAGAAAAAATCCTCATCTTCGCCCTATAGATACGATTGGGACATCAACCGCAACTCCTACAAGCCAACATCAGATGCTAGATTTCGTACCCTGGTTAGTCGATACCATACGGGAGAACCAGTGCCTTCACATTTAAACGACAAGTATGATGAGCTATTTGCAGCATGCTTCGATGGAGACAACGAAACCGTGCAGAAACTGTGTCTTCCCGAACTTGGTGCGGAGGAATCGAGCGAAGAATTACTTCAAATTAGTGTCGAAGCCGCAACTCCTCTGAGTGGTTGGGGGACCGGTTCGTTCATGCTACTTGGTTGGATTGTTGCAGTAAGCTGAATGGATCTATTTTGATAGGAATTACTCCGTTCTCAGCCGCTGTTGCGGGAGGGCGTTGGGATACAGTGCGCCTTGTGTTCAATATCGCCGTGGCACAGTATGAACCTATTAAGGTAGAGACGAGATTCAAACTGGGTAGCTTCCAGCTCTGTGAGTCATCTAGCATTACTCATTCGTTGCTAAGTATACTAAACTTGTTTCTTCAGACAACGATGACTCTGACGACGAAACTGAGTCGGATGACTCTGATGATACGGTATACGGAAAGCTCAAGATCAATCTAATGGACATCGATAGACACCTGTCGGCTGTTAAATGTTCCTGCCCGCCTTCCAAAATGCTCCAGGATTGTCCCATTACGTTCCATATCAAGGGAATGGGCAAGGTTGACATCCCTCTTCGTAAAGCCGTTGTCGAAAAGGACTTGGAGGCTTTTGTCCAGATAGCCAATCTCTACAAACTTGCTAGTCCTCCAATTGACTTGGGTTCTAAAGTCCTTGACTTGATTCTTGATACCGACCAACCCGACATGCTCGATGAATACATCCGTCGCACGGGCAAAGGCATCGACATACAGTGGTCCACGGACAAGGAAGGAGAGCAGGACGTCACCGCCGTCAATGATACAAACAAAATCTATCTTGGGTTGTCTGTCCATGGAATTAAGAGAAAGGATCTGGCGAAGAAGAACGGCCCAAATGCCATGGACTACTACGATGCTGTTTGTACGCCTTTGGTTTGGCGAGCGTGTGACCCGGGCTCGCCCAAAATTCTCGTCTATCTGTCTTCCTCTCGCCCGCTTGAGGCCTATCGCTACTATGCCATGACCAACAGCGATGAGTTGGCCATTCGCTTGCACCGTATGGGTGACCTTGAGAAGGTGCTGCCAGAATTATTAGGATGGAATATCAATAGGTTCGGAGAGTCATTTTTGACGGCCGCGATATTAGGCGGGAAGTTGAAAATCATCAAGAAACTCTTTAAGATGCAACCAAAACTAATTTCTACTGTGTTGAAGGAACGGTGAGGTTAGTTCACTGTCGGCTTTAAATAGGAGCTGAAGAAGATATTAGGATCAAATGGACTGGTTTCAATGCTCTTATGGTTGCTCTTCACACCGAGTGTGACACGGCAACGGTTGACTTTTTATTAGCCAATGGCCAGTCTCCCGTAGAGAAAGATAAAGTCCGAGGGTAAAGATTCCATTGAACCCTTCAGTCATCCGAAGCTGACTACCTCTCAGTTGGAATATATACCATATCATGGCTGCTTATCATAGGTGTATCCTTTTCAAGCATCTTTTGAGGACACTCCCTCGCGATGTCAATGATTCCTTACTCAACCAGCAATCGAAAGACAGTTTGAGCACGGTAGGCTTCTTCTCATATTTTAGCCGAATTGAACAAACATTCCTGTTTTTCACAGCCGCTGCACATTGCAGTATCTGAAGGTCTATACTGCATCGTTGAAGCGATCATAGATTACACGAATTCAGGCCTCCTCATTCGCAACGTATACGGTTCCTTCCCTCTTCATATGGCTGTCCGTAAAGGCTTTCCTAAAATCACCCAAAAACTTGCCGATGCAGCTACTCCAGAGGCTTTATGCGCCGAAAACGGCGTAGGCCATACCCCGCTCGAGATTGCTGTCTTGAAAAAGCTCTCTTCTCTTGTTGGGGTGCCTCTTCTAAGGGTAGACGAACTTTCTGCCACCGACGTGCCCACTTCCCCTCCAAGGTTCAATTTGAAACGTCTGGAGAAGAATATCCAGGAGCTGTGGGAAATGATTGAGCAGCTGAAGGCAGACGGGAAGCTCAAGCCTGGCGAAAAATTGATGGACGAACTTGTTTCTTTTGCTCGCCTCATGGAGACAAGGCTTGGTGAAGCCAAGGCTAAGACCACAGTGACGAAGAAAACGGTTGGGGAAGAGGACAAGTGTTCGAAAGAATCCGTTGACAGTCCTGCGACACTCCGAATCCTCCGTGAATCGATCATCACTAGACCTGCTCAGCGGCAGCTTGTTCACCTTGTGGATGTGCAAAGATCAGTAGGGAGCGCGTTGAAAGAGGCATCGGACAACAAACCGAGTTATAGAAGACGTCTCAGACGAAACGACGAAGGGCTCGAGCCGGCAGAAGACACCGAATACCTGCAGCGCACCCGCAGTATAGTCAATCAAAAGATCGGCACTCTAAAGCGAGACACGTATCAATGAGCGCTGCAGTGCGGATATCGGCAGCAGTCGGCCACTCATTACATTCTAATACAGAGTTCGAGTCCAAAGTGCTTAGTTCTGAATGTTAGAGACTCAATAGATGCGACCGATTGTAGAATTTAGAAAGAGGTTTAATGTAAATATTTTTACTCAAGGAAGCATCCAGGTACTCCTTTGAGAGCAGCAGGCTGGAATGGTTTGCAGCACACCAGAGCACACCCGAGCTGAATTTTATTGCACTCCGATCTTCGGCTCGTACAGAGGAGTGCACGAAGTAAAAATATGTTTTAAGACGGGAAGAATTGATTATCAATTAGAGGTTCTTCTTTCGCATCTGCATGTCGTGTACCGTGTTTCAAAGACTCCGTTTGTCATTTTTGGTATCTGGCCAAATCACATTGCTTTCTTTTAGCAGTAAAACAAAATGCAATAAACGATGTCTTTCGCAGTAAAGTATAATACGATAAGCGAAGAATGAATGAATCAATAAAAGAGCTTGCCAAGTGACCAGAATCGTCTAAGAACAAGGATCAGGAAGAATAGTAGCCTGCCCACTGGGTCCGAGACGAATCCAAGGGCAGCCACCGCTCGTTTGCCAAGTCTTACGAGCCTGTTGCCCAATCGCATCCATGACCGGCGACAAGGTCGTTCCATTGATCACAGTCGTGGATTTCATCCAACCTTCTTCAATTGGCAAACGTTCCTCACTGAAGAAAATCTGCACGAATCTACGTAGATAGGCTCAGCACCAGTCAAAACTTCCTCAGAAAACAACGCTTACTGCTTCGGCGCGACACCGGTCACTGGATCGCCCATGACACTCAAATACAGAGACGACTCTATGATCCTGGCATCGAATTCTTTTATCGTATTCGTGATATTCGGATTCGCAACGATGTCGTCGGCAAGCCTTTGCTGCATGACTTGCCCGGCCGAGGTGGTATTGTAATAATCAACACCAGGATTTGAGTTGTTCAGTGTCTGGAAGATCGTGTCGTTGAAATGGTAATTGTCGCCCAGAGCATAATCATTGCGAGAGAGGGACGCGTCGTGCTCGATGGTACCGTGTCTGTCGTAACCGTCAGTACCAGCTGAGGATACAGCATCAGTAGTACATACAGCTTGATATCGTTGAGAGTAAAGCTCGTTGGCGCATCAGTAGTGAGATAGCCTAGCTTCGCGGCCTTGTCAAGCACTCCTTTCTCGATATTATACCCCTCTAAAAGACGTGTGAGAACACCCCTGACGCAAGAAGACTACCAAGTGGCAAGCTCACCCAAAGCAGCAACCCGAATGACATCCACAGTGATATTCTGCCCATTTCTCGGTAAGAACCCATGATTGGCAAGACTGGGTAGATAGAACGATGGTCACAATCAAGAAATGGTCTCAAGAAAACAAACGTACGTGTTCAGTCCAGGGCAAGGGCCGCGCGCATCATTTGGGCCTGGAGCGATCCATTGGTGAAGACTCCAGTCGATATCGCCAGTACTATTAGTGCTGCGAATATCACTGAAGCTGGCAGCACCTGAAACCAGAAAAGCGACAAAAACGAAGTTGCTAAGAGTAAGCTTCATGATACCGTATTAAGAAAAGCTTTCGAATACTTTACAACCTTGGCATTCAATGACCTTGTTTTATACTCGTCGTTGCACCAAGTGAAACGGTCAACTACAGCTTTTCACACTCGGACTAAGCTTCGTATGTCATTCTACAATGAATGGTCAACGTAAATTCTCAAGATGGAAATGAAAGAAGTGCTGACCTCGCTAAAGATAGCATACATCAAGCAATCCGCCCTTGATCCACACATAAGCCCAACAAGATCTCTCCGACGGCTGTATACACGGAACCCGTCCGTCGGAAAACCCAATATATTCTGCTTTGAAAGACTGGGTTTCATTAATTCTAACCCTACAGAACCGTAGGCAACGGCTTCCCACTCGATGCGCATGGTGCAGCCGTCGGATGAATGGACTTACAGTATATATACCCTTCGTTACAGGGTGAACAACTCGTTGATTCCATGGCAATTCTTGAGAATATAGAGTTGCAGTGAAGTGGATGATTTCCCTCTTCAATTTTCAAGCTGAATGAACTTAAATCAATTCTGCAAGAACTCTATGTAAGTGCTCTCTAACCTAGAGTGAAAGTAAGAAAAAAATCATACCGTTCTATTCGTTGACCGATGACTTCAACTTCAACTTCTTGTCTCTCATCTTGTATGCGTCAAAGGACTCTTTCATCTCTGTTGGACTAGGTGCATCGGCCGGCCGAGTTGCATGAATCAATGTGTCGAGCGTCTTCAGGACAGTATTTAAAGCCTATGTACCACAATCAAGAGGCGGCTGCGATCCAAGATCTGACAGAATAGCAAGAAATGGCGTGGGAACTCGGCGCTTTTCCATATCGGCAACAAGCGCTCTATAGGCGCTAGTGTACGAGGCGCCACGGAGACAGCTTAGCGGCTTCACTCACTGTATCCAGCGTTCTTGTCAAAGATTAGTTCGGCTGTACTTGACCAATTTACTATTTTTCGATCTTTTAACAAAAAAGAAATGAAGTCCGCACGTTGAGTTTCTGGAGACAGAGCTGTATATTTGAATGTGCTCGTATAACATAATTTGAGAAAGGAGAAGGTGAAAAAGACTAGGAAGGTTTAGGGAAGGCAGCCGAAATCAAATGACCAATATGTATTCGGAGGACAAGATACTCAGAGTCCATGTCAATCCCGACGTTTTCCTTTCCCCCTCGAGCCCACCACCACTACCTTACTCAGGGCATCCAACCTTGTATGAGCCGAAACCAAAGGCGCCAAGTTTACTGCATTCAGGTTGGATGGCATTGCCAGAGCCATTGTTAGGAGCGTAGATGGTTTCAAGCGGCTGCTTGCACTGAAGATCTTCGTACATATAGAGAGTGCAATTTTCGAGTCGCCAAAAGACGGAATGAATCAGTTCTGTCTCGTTAGACACACTTTGGCACCCAATGCCCGTGGTTTGAGAGTTACTACCAAACAAAGCTATTTCGCCGACGCCGCAGTCGGCACCAGTCCATCCTACGACGTTGTAGGATTGAGCGAGGCAGACCGCGGGGAGGAGAGCGAGGACGGCAAGAAATTTCATCTATCATTGAATTGACATATAGTTAGGGAAGGAACAAGCGGGTAGAATGTATACGAACTTACAATGATGACGAAAAAGGATCGCAGGTTTGTTAACTGAATTCTCGGTGTCTGTGCTTGATAGAATTGCGTCGGTCAGTGATAATGAGCATAGGAGAGAGGAAGTAGCCTCACGATATGGGGCAGCTGATGCTGTTGAGCACGAAGCAAGTAAAACCTGGACATTTTATAGGACAAGGCCCGTCGAAATCTTACGACCTCATTACGATGCCAAAAGGTAAAAAAGAGAACAGAAATGACTTGTATTACATCAATTACCCGTCCTTTCTTGGGCTACTTGCAACGACTCCAGTTAGAACTCGAGTTCGAATGAGTCGAGAAATTCGAAAGTACTAAGAGCTGAGCACGTTAACGCGAACGTTCATTGAATAGACGCATAACGAGGGAAGGTAGAAGGCCAACAATCGATTCTCCGCGGCCTTCTGCAGCCTTCGCCTCCCAAGTTCGCATTTATCTTGAGGTAATGAATATTGTTATTGTACCATAACGACCATTGTTCGAAAGACGAAAGATAACGGAGTTCTAATAGCAGAGCAGACCGTTCTTTATGTAAACGACAGGAGGTCGAGAGACTGAACGATGAGTAGGCTCTCGCTCGTGTCGCTCGTGACATTGGATACAATATGGGTCATGCTAGAGTAATGAGCTCATATCGCAATAGAAAACAAGAGCTTGTCGTAGTTTTGACGAGTGAAAGTCGCAGTCGAAGCAAGCCTCGGGTGTACAGCTGTTACCACTAGGTTGAGATAGAAAAGTTCTCTGGTGCCTTCCGCGGTCTCCGTCCTCCCACTTCGTATGAAACCTGAAGTAATGATGCTTTGTGTAGTGCAACCGAACAGAAAGATTGAGCACAAGAAAGGAAGTAAGTCGAGCTCGCCCAGAGAAAGCAATTAATGAGTGCTCAGAAAATTGCACAAAGAGGGGTACATGAGATCGATGCACGACTAATAAACGCCACTAAACTGAGGCTTCTGCTGTTCAGTGAAGAGCGCTTCTGGTGCGGTATCCAGTGAGTATGAACGGAGACCCGAGTAGATAGACCGTTTCTTTGGGAATGGATACAGATTCGTGTCCGAAGTCTGCCCGAACGGATGGGCCCATAGGAGAGATCCAGCGTGCGGCCTGGCCTGGCCTGACTAGCTTGTAGTGGTGCCCAAAATGAGAGCGACATGGATGGGTCCATAGGAAAAATCCAATGTGTAAACCTCACTAGCCCGCAGTGGCAGTATAATTTTGAATCTGCCAGCTGAATTCAGCTGCAGTAGAATATAGGACGATGCAGATCTTTCCCATCCCGTAGAAACGACTGTCGTATTACAACGCAAGCGCAATTAATTCCGACATTCGGAAGTCTATTCGTTTCGGAACGTCAGAAACGCAAAGAAGTCGTAATTTCTTCGAATCGCAGGAGTGCGAAAGTTGAGACAAGGTTGGTGGATACATATTATAGAAGAATGAGACAATTTCTTGAGCTAAACACTGCAGCTGAGCGGTGTTTGCGTTTGCGTTCATGCAATATGATCCAAGGAGAGGAACTGGAAATGAAGATCAAGACAGTTCGGGATTATGATTGGTATATCTTGGGTATATCGTAACTTTTTCGATGGCAGTCCCACGATAAGCGCCCAACTAGCGCCCGCCTCCGTTGCAAGCTGCCGCGCCCCTCGCGCTTTTTCTTTCCCCGTTCTTTCTTCCTTCTTACAAATCTTAGTCTTGGTCACCATGAAAATAGATGAGTACATATCTTGAATATCTTAAAGCAATGTACTATTGAATTGCGCAGAGTTGCGCCACGTCTTGCTCGATTAGCAATCAGCCCGATGCTTGAGAACTGCTTTCTATGACCAAGACTATGTATGAAACATTGAAGCAGTGAAAATATCGGGCTTAATCATCTTCTGAGGCGTTGTTTGCAGCTCTATATTGTTGCTTTACTCAGACTGTCTTACACTTAGCAGGCCTACTCAGAAAAGTAAATCTGGAGCCTTCGCGGGATATAAAAGGATGGTCCATATTCAACATGTACATTCATCAAAGCATTCCTCTCCCAATCGTTTCTTAAACAGCTCCTGAATCATGTCTTCTTACAGCTCCTTCGCAGTCGTAGGCACTGGCGGGCTTGGTGATTACATCGTCAATGCTCTTCATGCTACAGGCAAAGCCAAATCGATCATTGTTCTCGGTCGCTCAACCTCGACCGCTAAGAAGAACCATCCTTCTGATGTCAAAGTGATAGGAGTGGATTACAACGATGTAGCGTCGGTCACGAACGTCCTCAAGACACACCAAGTGGACGTGATCATTAGCACGATCGGTTATGCTGCACTGCTCACCCAGAAAATTATCGGAGATGCAGCAAAGCAGGCTGGAGTGAAGCTCTTTGTTCCTTCTGAATTCGGAAAGGACACGACCGGCTTTGCGGGGAAGGAGTCGTTACTTGCGACTAAAGACGAAGTCGCTCTGTATTTGCAGTCGATCGGACTTCCTACAGTTAGAATCTTTGTGTGTACCATGCAATCTCTTCAGATGGCCCACTTACTAACGTAATTTTTGAATATAGACCGGTCTGTTTATTGAATACATCCCTTGGGCAGTAGGCTATGATGCAACGGGAAAGTTCAACATCCTTGACGAGAGTGATGTGGCTGTTAATGTGACGGCTGAAGATGACATCGGCGGTAAATTTGAATGATTTCCTCAAGCATGTGTATTGTCTGACTTTCATTTCATCTACAGGTTTTCTTGCATACATTCTCACCGAACTTCCGGCTGCACAAGTTGAAAACAAAGAATTCAATATCCAGGGTGACAGTGTATCCTTCCTCGATGTCGCGAGAAGGTACGGGAAAGAGATCGTTCACGTCGACAAGGTGCCAGGAGAGGGTTCCGAGATACGGACGCTGATCAGTCGCGAAGTTCAGAAAGTGAAACCTGGTGAGGTATTTGGAAGCTCCAACAAATTATGGGCAGGACATGTGTGGAAGAAGGTCGAGGATGTCCTCACTTTGTAGGTTCAAATTTCGAGGCGACATGTACATAGTGCAATAAACAGTGGAAGTGTCATTACATTACAGCTGAGCTGAGTGGGGCAGTAAAAGCTACACCGTTCACCAACACATGTAAAACATTAAATTAAATAAGTACTTTCTTTTCTACCTGAAGACACAACGAGAGCAACCAAAGCCAAGCCTCAACGCAGTCTCCGAGTCTTCCTCCCAAATTTCTACCCCTCCTTAATTCCAGGCATGCTCCGCATACAGCCCCAAAATTTCATTAGCCAAAATATCCGTATAACTCTTGACATCACTCTCCGCATACGTCTTGTTAGTCTGAACCTCATTCAAGATCTCCAACAGTTGTGACTCAATGAAATCGACAAACACCAAATCGATCAATGTATCGTTTGCTGCATCAGGTGCATTGGAGGCGATGAAGTCTGGGATAGAGTAAGAGGCGATAGGGGCGTGGAGAGTATCGTCGCCTATTCCTGGGCAAGACTAAAGAAAAGAAGAAAAGAAAGAGGAGTGTCAGACACGAGCACGAAGGAAAAGGAAAAGATGAACGACTCACATCTCTCGTAACATACCCCAAAGTCAAATTCTGCGACTTCCTTTTCACGATCCCATCATTCCTCCTATCCATCTCTTCCAACCACTCCAAATACCTCCTCTCAACAAAACCCCTCCCATACAACTCCCTCTCCCTCTCATCCACCAACTCCCTCTTCCTCTCATCAGCCCCAGCAGCATTCAAAGACGCAAACACCTGGGTAGCAACACCCAACTCAACCTCGGGGATGTACAAAAATGCATCGGTGAAAGGACTAGCTGTGAGCTGATCGTTCTTCGTGAATGGGCCAGAGTAGATATCGAAACGCTGTGAACCAGAATTGGTGATCATAAAGTTAGTGATGTTCGCGCGCGTGTTGTTAATTGTGAGAGCATAAGGGGCGGCTTCGGCGATGAAAAGGGTTAGGGAGGAGTTCTCGGAAGGGTAAGGGGCCTGGGAAATGGTGTAGTCCATTGGGGCGGTGCCGAAGAGCATTGAGAGATCGTATTTGTCTGCGAGTTCGAGCATGCCTTGGGTGAT
Organism: Neonothopanus nambi; assembly: GCA_003987895.1. Classification (NCBI taxonomy): domain Eukaryota; kingdom Fungi; phylum Basidiomycota; class Agaricomycetes; order Agaricales; family Omphalotaceae; genus Neonothopanus; species Neonothopanus nambi. The sequence continues at coordinate 23,513 of RCHF01000892.1, forward strand.
GCTTTGTCCGAGAGGAGTATCAAAGCTAGAGTTGCTCCTTTGAGCGTGGTACTGTTTAGTGTATATAGTTAACCGAACCATCCTTCTCTACACTTAGAATGTAGAGCTCACCTCATAAGTAACACGATTCTGATCAAGGTACCTCCGGCTGAAAGTGATGTTTTTGTTTGATGGCCCACCGAGTTTAGCGCCTGCCAGTGCGAAGTAAAAAGCGAAACGAGATGTGAGTTCAAGCCATGCAGTGTTCGACAAAAAAGTAGCAAAACCCACTCAACCACCCAATCGTCTCCATGTACCTCCCACTCTCAAGCGACATCGAGCGACCATCAAGCTGGTCTATTTCATGAATCAGCAATCAGCAACCAACTCTCACTCGCACAGAGTCGAATGACACGTACTGCAATCCCGAATGTGCGTGTGCCCACCAAGAATGATGATTGGCGTCTCGGGGTGGACAGCGCGGACAGCGTTGAACACAGTTGGCCCTATCATCGTGTACGCGTTTGCGTCAGTGCCAGAAGGGGAAGAACGAAAAGAAGACTAACAGTTGTCCCGGGACACAGGCATATGCCTGTAAGCGAAATGCGAATCAACAAAATATACCACGAACAAAAAGAACTCTCTTACCCAACAAGCAAGAAAAGATCAGGTTCCTCTTGAATAGCGTCAAGGAACTAAAACACGCTATTATCACAAATTAGCTTGGTATGAATTGGTAAAACACCTACCCAACTCTCCTTAACCATATCCTCCACCTTTTGCACCGTAGTATTCACATCATTCCCGGTGAAATCATATAAAACGCCGAAGGAAGTGATCTTCCGGCCCTTACGGGTTTTAAATTTACGGAAACGTTCTATATATATGCGGGGAGGCACATCATCAGCTGCACATCCGTGATCAACAAAACAAGGGAGAATGACTGACTTCCGACGGGAACATCAATGGTGTTGTTGTTCTGGTCAAAGACAGTGATGTTGACGTTCGAGGAGAGGTAGGAGCCGTTGAGGGCTGGAGCAAAGTTTGTATACCTAAAGAAGTGTGAGGAACAGAAGTGGGGCAGTGGGATAGAGTGAGGACATACATGTCCCATGTGTTGACGTAGTCGTACAGTTCATGGCTGAAGGATAAAAAATAGAAGTGAGTAGGGAACAAGAGGCATAACACAGAAGACGTACTTTCCAATAGCCATAATGTCATATGGAAGCTGCTTGAGGAATTGGTTGGACTGTGTATTGTGAAGCCAAGTTCAATTTGTTTTTAATGGTTGTGGGATAGAAAGCTACGCACGTCATGAGCATCGATACCTCCTGGACCATATCCGTCTGATAAACCGGTTCCTGTTTCGGAAAATGAGAAGATGGATAACTCGAAAGTCAAGGGGGTATAGGTAACGCACCATCATGCAAGTCACCGGAGTCGACCAGCAGTAAATCCACGTCTTTTTCCTGAACCAGATGTATATGAACGAATGTCAGGACGCGCTTAACACGGGACGCACGAGAGCAATTTCCTTCATGTGCTTGACAAAGGACGCAAAGTCTCCCAGGTCGCCACTGTGGAGGAATTGAGCGAAACCTCAAGTATGAGGTGAATGATACGAACCTATAGTTGGGCTCGGGGAACGAAGTGTGCTGATGGCCCGAGAGCCAACCTACAAGCCCCTCATCAAGTCAGTTTCAATCCGAGTCGAATGTAAAGGTAGGAACGCACCATGGGTATCCGTCGTATGAATGATATTCAAATCTCCCCACTCAAGAGGCCTAGAGGGACGAGTGAGCTGAGCAGTCGGGAAAGCTCTTTTATGCGCATGAGCATGAGCATGAGCGTCGCGTGCGCTGTGGGCGTGAGTGTGGTCGTCACCGCAGGCTTCAACGCCGACGCCGACAATAAAGACGACGAGGGCGGTCAAGATGGGGGAAAGCGAGAGCATCATGGCCTGAAGTGAGATGTCATGGATTGGATCGCTTTATATGTAGAGCAAAGGAATATATATAGGTCCTGAACCACATGGAGAACGAAATTCATATTTGATGAGCGACGCGACCGTGCGCGACGTGCTCAACGTTCTCGATAACAGCGATGACACGTGCTACGACCAACCCGACATCTATCCTCGGGGCCTCTCTCTCTCTCTTTTGTCTCTCTCTCTTCCCCTTTCTTCTCAGCTCTAAGACCTGTAATTCTCTCGCTTGAGTAAAATGTGTCCAGTATCCATCAATATCTTCTGTACATATGATCATCAAGTCATAAGTACAGGTTTACAATTCAAAGATAAAGGCGCTTATCAGACATCCTGGCAGGCACCACAGCCAAGGTAGCTCGAACGCTCGGCTTGTCCTCCAGCGCGGACGGGGGATCTTCCAAACCTCATGCATATGTATGTCTTCGACACGAGTTTGGAACTTCGGAAGGTATCAATAAACTTAGAAGCTCTTGGGTGCGATCAGGATGAGGTCCTCCGAGTCGACGAAGTATGTGCCTCGGTACTACGAATCTGAGCTTCACATTTGGCAAGGCCAGGAAAGCGCCACAGACTAGAGACGTCTGACCAGTCGCTCCTTGGTCGCTCCTTATGTAGACGCGAGCAGATGCGGGATATGATATACTGTCGATTGACTCATCTCGTCTCATTGGCAAGTCCTTCTCCAAGCAAAGTTCAAACTCGCACTTCTGGTTACCACTTCTTATCAGGACAATTTCTCGGTTAACACTGGATTCGCCAGCCGCCCCCTCCGGTACTATGCGCAGTGCGGAAGTCATTTGGAATTGAAAATTAAGTGTACCTGGCCCCGAAAGGCTCAGGGAACGAAATTAGCGCAGGACGCTCAACGTACCCACTCGGCCACCAACCTCAGAATTCGACGAACTTGTAAGCCCAAAATGTCTTCTGGCAAATCCATTTTCACTATCCATGGACCATGACATACTATGCGCTGTCTGTGCGCTGCGAAACTGGCACTTTACCGGCAAAAACCCGCGCAGGGCGGCTGTGTAGTCACCTTCAACTCGAGACAAGAAAGTGTGTGGTACGTCTATTCTTTTTTCATACTATGGTAAATATCAGCTCAAATCGCTCTGGTACTCCACAGAGATTATACAAGGTTTCTTACGGACACTTTTCCAGTTTCAACAATACTTACTGTTTTCCGAGCCGCATGCACTCTGTTTTGGTAATTATTCCAGTCCTGTTTACTTGAATGACGCTTCGCAATTCATCTCGACTGCATTAAGAAGAGTGTTATGCTATTGAGCCCCGGTTCATGTCTTTCATTTCTGATCCTATCTCGTCTCATCCTTGGCATTAAACTCATGGTAAACATTCAAACGCTACGTTAGCACCAGATGGAGTTTCGCATCTAGGATTTGGCTTGAAGGAGTCTCCAGCGTGGCGCAAGTTTGCCTTCGCGTGGTTCGGGGGAATGTAGCGAAGACTCAGGTGCTCAGTTTCTGCCGTCCTATGACCATTCTGTGTACCACGCTGGAAAGCAGACTGAATGGGTACTCGAAAGACACTCCACACAGTTAACCCAACTTTTACCTCAAGTGTCTAAGGTCAATTCCTTTTTACCAAGTCCAGTGTCTAGCGGTGCTCCGCTGGGAACGATAGACTGCAAATTTTCTACAGTATGAGCAGAGGCTCGTTGCGTGCGTCCGCAAGGAAAGAATATTAGTTCAATTCTACTGAACGAATACTCTGAAGAGCACCAATCTGGTATGGTGTAATACTATTACTATAACTCTTCTTTTGCTATAAAATGGCTGGGCTTTACTTGGTTTATCCTCAACAACATCAGCCTTTTTCTACTGTAAGGCCTCAGTTCTCTCTTCAACAAACGCAGGCTCACTGATCTCACCATAGGAAGCACGAAGACCGACTTTGACCGAATAACATCCCCGTCGTGAATCTTGAATTCATCTGCAATGTAAGCCCATATCTACAACCTACTCATTACATTTCCTCTTAACTGTGTACATCGACAACAGATGAAATTCTTTGCCGTCCTCGCTCTCCTCCCTGCGGTCACCCTTGCGCAGCAGTTCAGCGTCTCAGGTTGGACTAACGCGAATTGCGCCGGTGCACCGGCACTCGCCACCCAAGGGGGTCCCCCCACCCAGGGAGGAGCCTGTCAAGCTCTTCCCGCAGGCGCAGCTCCGCTCACCTCTATCCAATGGCAAATTGATCATTGCAATGTCTATACGTACAGTGATGCGGCTTGTACCAATGCGGTTAGAACCATTGTCTATCCCGGGCTTCCTAACATTGGGAATCCCACATGCACTAACATTCCTGCTGGCTATTCCTCGTACCAGGTTGGATGCCCTGTGTGAACTATGAGCGATTAGTGAACGCTCGAGACGGGGAACGACGGGAAGACGTTGATTATGGGCTCTGGATGGACATTTTGAGTGTTCCGTCTTCTGGGTCTTGATCGTTGGATTTTTTCGTTGGCTTCTGGCAGTCCTTTTTAAATTTTTAGTTCTTTCATACCTGCAGGTTGTATAGTATGCGCGCGCGTTGAAATATATGGTTATCTATCTGTGGTTATGGCGGCATCGCTCCGACTTGGACAAACGGTTGATTCAGTATCTCAATTGAGGAGATATTGCGCTTGGAATACATACTACGTTCTTCAGTATTCAGCTGTACTATACTACCGCGCCGCGCGGGTCTCGATATGGGCGCTAAGACCAGACAAGCCTCAGCACAGATTAGAGACGTCTACGGTCTAACTAGTCACTGCCCCTTACGGAGCCTGAGTAGCCTAATACAGAATATACTGGTCATCGTGAATAACGTTTCACTCATCTCCTCTAAACCAGCCAATGCATCTGCAATATCCTTCCACTTACTGATGTTATGAAGCTCAGCCCATGTCGACAGTGGAAGGGCGTTAAATACTTGTATTGCATAAGTTATACGTTTCTGCTACATCTCTAGAAAAACGGTCGAGGGAAAAAATGAGAAAAACCTACTGATACAATATACAAGTAAGTACGAAGATAGAATATCGAGCGTAGTCATCGTAATGGTCATAAGTAGGGGGATAGAAACGAAATATGAAAGAAGATAAATTAATGCAAATGATGAGCGGAAGTGGCAGTGGCAGTAGAACGCAAATGCAACGTCGCCAGCTATGTGTTCTAGTTTGTCATGCATATCTATCCTTGATCTACAAATTTCGCAAGTCCTTGACAATGGTATGGGGCAAGCAAGAATGCAGGTGATGTCGCGCGCATGCCGCACGTAAACCGGTTCACGTCAAAAGTTAAACCCTCCATCCCCCACACAAAAAAAAATCTAAAGGCTCCAGAAATCCTTCTAAAAGTCCACCTCGATCCCGAAAAGCCATATCCAAGGCTCCACAATCCCCCGCCTAATCATTCAGAATCCAAACTTAGCACCCCATCCAACCACTCCACGCCATCACACGATAGCGCGCCCCGCCACGCCATACCTAGATTCTCTAGGTCATACAGTCGCGTGAGCAACGAGAGTGTGCGCAGGTCCGAGTCCCATCCGAACGAGATGTTACTCGTCTTCGCTTTCGCTACCAGAGCAACGACGACTAAAGCCATCGCATCTGCCTCACATCCGCGCGGAATCGTAATGAGGAGTTTTGATTGTTGTCGTGCGAAAGGTCCTTTGGGAATGGGGGAAGTTGAAGATAAGGTAGAGGGAGAGGTAGAGAGTGGAGTAGATGAAGAGGACGGGGAGAGGGAAGGTGTAGAAGATGAGTTTTCTGAACACGAGTCAGAGTAGAACCTCCCAAAGAACTCGAACGAGGAAAGGATTTGCTTCTTGGAGAGATGAGGGATGCCGTCATCTCGTGTTGGAGGACTTGGGATATATAGTTTCAGAAGATTTCCGTCCTCCACTTCATCACTATCGTTATGCCCACTCGTCCCCGAACCAATGTCAGAACAATGACACACCCTCACAACCCACTCGTTTCTAAACTCCTGCTGAAACTCCTTCTCAAACACTTTATAAACCGCCTCCACCTCTTCCTCCTCATCCGTCTCAATGTCACCCGGTATATCCATATCATCAAAACTAACCCACACCCCCTCTGTCCCTCCCACCTCCTCTAGACATTTCCTTCTCTCCCAAACCTTCCTGCGTTGCTCCCTGATCTGCTCAGGCAGTGGCTCTGGTCTATGTGTATAATTCAACGGGCGCTTTCTACGGGGAATATTGGTAAGGTGAGGCTGGATATGGCCTTTTGGCTGAGGCAGGGGCAAGGCTTTGCTGAGAGATAAAGGAAGAGTTGCACCAGCGAGAGCAATCATTCGTTTAGCTCCCATTACAGAAGGCGAGGGAGAAGTCAAGGTAGTATCAGCGAGACGAGTAGGATCAGGGTGATTGAAAGGACGGGAATGTGAGGGTGGGAGAGACGAGCCTGATGAACGTGATGAAGGAGATGTGGAAGGCGATGGTGAGGAGGGAGAACTGGCTCGGACAGATTCAGCCGATGAAGACCGAGGCTTTATGACGGGACTGGAATTCCGTGGATGAATCTCGTTGTGTATGATCGAGGACGATTCATTAATTGCCGGAACGGGTCCAGCCTTAGGTCCTTGGGCAGGTCCGACTCCAGGTTGGGCAGCATCTACAACAACTCGCTTTCCCCTTCCCTTCCTGCGAGGTAAATTCGTGATGTGAGGTTGAATGGGACCTTTGCCTTCGACCTGAGGCTGAAACATGGGGTTCATGCGGCTCACTCCGAAAGCGTGAAGTTGCTGTAATTTGGGGGGTTGTGGTGGTTTAAATGGTATTGTGGCAGTATGGGTTTGACCATGAGATGGCTTTAACAAGGATTCTTGGCCAGAGAAGGGTGTAGCCACGAATGTCGAAGATATCGCCGACTCTGAGAAAGAACGTTCAGAGGAAGCGTAGGCCATTGATATCGTGTGGTAATTGATAAGTGGCCGTGGCCTGTAATCCACCCTAGGCCTGCGATATCACTGTGTATGTAAATAGAAGTTCAGATACCGGGTATCATATCCATTAATTAAACACACCGAAGCTGACTGAACAAATGAAAAAATTTTTGGGGTGAAAGTAGTGGCAGTAGAAGTCGATGTTCAGCTTGAAAGTACTGGCGAGTATTGCGAGTATTCGTCGTTACTATGCCATGAACACGCGCTAACAGGTTTTTCCTCGATCGATCGTTCCTTGAAGTGCTGCAGCTAGTCGTCGTGTCAAAAACGTGTCTGATCCTTCGGTACCTCGCAGTTCAAGCGTTCAATGTCAACGCTCGACAATGCTATCTTGTGGGAGCTTGCGTTGTCTTGAAAATCTATAAGCACTGGTTTGTGCTAAGCGAGGGGTATTATTCATCAAGAGATACACGAACAAAACGAAGCTTACGCTGGAAGTTCTCGTTCTAATGAGTTTCTATCGAGCGGAAAACATGGGAGATGATGGTCAAAAGCAAGAAAGGAGGGCCTGGGGAGCCATTGTGTGCGGTCGGATTCTGTCGGACTGGCGACGCACCGCGCGACGCCTGAATGGGCAGAAGGCGATGGCTTTAGAAGCAAACATGTACAAACTATATTTGGAGGCTCGGCAGGCAACACCCAAACTTTGCAAGATGACAGACACTTGGCTTGCAATCCTCTTCACGTTGATCCTCCTCTATCTCTCCTACCGCCTCTTCACATGGAACTACACTCAGCATTCTATGCCCAACCAATCTTTTCTTCAAACAGCCTATACTGCATACACATCCTACCCAACCCACGCCCGTGAAACCCTCTCTCAAATGCGCGCGTCATACGCGTCTGTCTCGCGGCGGCATAAGAGAATAGGGTATAATATCGGATATCCAAGCAAGCTAGAGAAGTTAGAAGCTGTCATTAGAGATAACGAGAGGGTTACAAGAACCATTACAAGGTTTGCGGGGAAGAGGTATCCAGAATTGGAGGCGAACAGACGAAATCGATTTAAAGGGATTTTCGCACCAAATACGAATACAAGTTCGAATCCTGTACACTTCACACGTGTCATCGAAACACTGAAGCATTTCGTACGAGATTGGAGCGATGCCGGTGCGAAAGAACGACGGGTGATCCATTCACCTATCCTCGACGCACTCACACACCTCTATCCCGACTACTCCTCTCGGAATAAAACTAGAATTCTCCTTCCAGGCGCAGGCCTCGCACGACTCGCTTATGATATCTCACTCCTCGGGTTTACCGTCAAAGCGAATGAATTATCAGGATACATGCTCTTAGCGCTCGAGTTCCTCTTATCCGAGGTCCAAGAAGTGAACGAGTTCAAGGTACACCCCTACGCGCATTGGTTCTCACACCAACGAACGAAAGAAGGAATATTCCGCGGTGTACACTTTCCTGATATCGTTCCGAGGTCAAATGAAAAGTTCCAAGTGATCCCAGGGGACTTTTTACAGCTCGAGCCGGAAGGAGGGGAAGGGTATGATGTGATTGTAACGCTTTTCTTTATTGATACTTCGACGAATGTTCTCGAGACGCTAGACCAGATTCACGCGTTACTCAAACCTGGGGGTATGTGGATAAATCTCGGACCACTCCTCTGGCCTGGGGGCGCGCAGGCAAGGTTGGAATTGAGCTTGGAGGAGGTGATGAATGCTGCTAGGGAGGTCGGGTTTGAGGTTGTTGGGGAGCGGGATGAGGGATGCGTTTGTCCATGTCCCAACCTTGAATGCGACGGGAGCCTATTGAAGAGAAGGACAGTGGAATGCGAGTACACGAAGGATGAGTGGGCGATGATGAGGTGGATTTATCAGGCTGAGTTTTGGGCTGCAAGGAAGGTTTAGAAGATGGAAGCTCATGAGCGCTGGACGCTGAAACTCGAGCGCTTCGACGCGACGCGATCTCTTTGGGACAAAGGGAATACAATGGGGATTGCCTTTTATGGTGAAGTGTGGCACACGGAAACAGCCACTCGCTGTCATCAGAGAGAACAAAGGGTTCATGGGGAGGTTTAAATGCTTTATATCAGGTCTCCTTCATCATACCCTCCGCCAATACCTTATAATTAATCGCGAAAATTACGCCACACTAAACAATACCTATGGAAATCGACCACTACTTCACCCAACGCGACTCCTTCCCTTCGTCCTCCCTCCTTTCCCCATCATCCTCCGGATCCCCCTCTACATCAAACAAAATCCCACCACTCGCGGAACTATCTACCCTCCTTCTTTACGACGATCTTGACTTTGATTGCGAAGAGTCTGATGATCTCGAACCGAACGAGTCTTCTCACTCGACACAAACGAACGAAGACACAACGCAGGCACTAGCTGCAGCCGAGGCGTTCCTCAACACGATTGAAGTTACGCGTCCGCGTGCGAGGAAGATAGCTGGTTCGAAGAGGGTTGCGGGGGCTGTGAGGAGGGGGTTAAACGTAAACGTTAATCCCCTGACAGGACTATCCGTGTTATCAGGATCCGGGGATACCCAATTCCCAACGTTGACCACAAATCAAAACCAGCGACTAGAAATCTTTCAAAGTATCACCGCCTTGCGTTTGGATAGTTCGTTTGAGGAGTTAAGGGTGGAGTGTTATTTGCAAGCTAGAGTTGGGTATGGGTTTAGGTTTGACGATGATGAGGGCGATGGCGGAGGTGGTGGTGGTGTAGGCAAGGGTGAATTCAAGGGGTATAAGCCGCCGTATGCTGTACCGCCATTTGATGAACGAACGGGGATGCCGCAGAAGGCTTGGGCGCTCCCACCTGTTTTTAGACCTGTTGGGATCTGGGTTGGTGCGGCGTTGAGCGAGGGGAGTGGCATTGAGGATATTGTTATGGAGAGTGAGGGTGATAGAGTCATCGTGTGCATTTAGTTTCCCTTGCCGATTGGTTGTCAGTAGGAGAGGGTTTTTCGGATCTATCTTATTAGCATACCGTCTTTAATCACCTCTTTTCGCGTTCGAAGATAGCCTACGTGTACTAGAGTGGAGAATCGCGTGTTCGGAAATGAAACACAACTGATATGAAACCCAAACGTCTTAGAATCTCTTCGACAAAAGTCCTAGATAAAAACTCTGAAACTACTCAGGAGTCATGCACATCTCCACTCCGGCAGGAGACTTGTTCGAGCTCCACCTCTCCCTAGCCCCATTCCAGACCTGAAGTTCCGAGACGAGTTGGAAACGAAATCACTCCGAAAACAAGAGTAGGAGATTAAAGGACGATAACTTCGTCTATTCAAGCTGTAATATCGTAACGTAAACTAAAAAGTGAGCACGGCAAGGCAAAGGATAAGGGTAACACGAGGTTACTAGTAAGTGCGCATGCCAGTGGAGCAAATGAGATCGAAGATACATAAAAAAGTCATCGCAAGCACAAGAGTAATCGGGTCTAAGGCATGTCCGGACGTGAGCAAAAATTGAGTATAGGTGTATATGAAGCGTGGTATTTTAGGCTTAGATCTATGGGAGAGACAAAGACATGTTAGTATATCGTATGTAAAAAGAAAGAAAGACATCATTATTCACCTCTTTCAAGTGTTCGATCTGAATCCATGGCATGATCTAATCCCCGACTTTAAGCAACGGGGTACCCCTGAAGTTGTTGTACTCTCCTTCGCATAGAAGGAGAAGGTGCAGGTGCGGCTAAGTCCCGGGAAAAATAATTAGAAGAGTTCGAAAAGCAGATAGAAAAACACGACTTACGATTGGGCGACCTACGAACAGGTGGCAGAGGAGGAAGTCCAGCAGCCAAACGCTTTGCGTTAGGAGAGGTAGGCGTTGGCGTAGCACCAACTGCAGAGACGAGAGCAAAAGCAACGACGAAAACAGAGGAGAACTTCATGATTGTTGTTGTAGTACGAGCTTTGGAAGTGCTTGTGGGTGGCTCGAATGAGGAGAAGACGAGTCTGCTGAGGAGATAAGGCCACTCATGGTCCTCTTATAAGTATTCCCTTCCCTGCCGAGATTTGTAAACCAGATCAAGGAGTCTTGAAATCAGAGTCAAATGTGGCTCGATGGAGCGCAGCGTTGACGTTTTGTCTTAAATAGTCTTATATCCGCGAAATCTACTGATGCGATCTTTATAGACATTCAATTTTTTTTTGATTATCTCCGTAAGTATCTGGACATCAACAAGCTCTTTTTTCGTTTGTTTTTTCTCTTCTTCTGGCATCTGAGCGCGCGTACTTATCTATAGTGCACAACCAGCAAAAACTTGAGTTGAACTTGGGTGTCGGTCTCGATAGGTGTCTGTACAGATGTCCATAGACACGAATAGCATTCGAGTCTATGGAGTTCTATCCAGACACCCGATCTAAAGCCAGGTTTCGCTATGTAATGCGGTTTCGTCAATGGAGTAGGAAAATGGAGTATGTTAGACCTGCTTGGAACTTTATGTATCGCGAGAGATAGGAGCCCTGCCAAGGGTGTAGATATCACCGACGACAGTAAGGTCTAAACTGGTCTAAGTCTGTCTAAACCAGGTCTGAACCCTGTCTAATCTTGATTGTTCCGCCGGGCGGGCCACAGGAGGCCACAGGCGACGGTCAAAAGCGGTCAAACCGCCGCGCGGGCGGCGCAGTAAGTAAGGGGCAGCAAGGGGCAGCAACGGTTTCCGGTCAAAACGGCAAAACGGAGCCAATTTCTATGTTTTTTTTTCTCTTTTCAATTTTTTTCGTTGCTGTTGATCGAGGGTGAGAGATATAGGAATGCAAATTTCAAAAATTGGAGCCTACTGACAGAAG